>JAQFZF010003602.1:0-11221 GCA_034695365.1 Enchytraeus norvegicus
AGACTGCTACAGTTGAACAACAATCAAACATAATTGCAATGCGATCAAAGTTTCTACGTTTATCACAAATTATATCAGGACAGTCGATCAATAAGTTTTAATTAACCTCCTGGGACCGCCATCCAGTAAAATTATGATTGCGGCTGAGGGCCGCCAAAAAACGTGCCGCGCGCCGCATGCCCGCCACGTTCGCACCGCTGGCCTACATTATAGAGGATCTGAACCTGTTTAGATGCAGGTTTCGCCCGATTGCGAGGAAAGGAGGAAAGAGATTCTCTTAAAAATAATTTGAGTGCACGTGGCCGAGAGGAATGCTTTAGATTTACCGCAGAGAACAGTATTGACTAGTAGCAAAAGCCTTGAGAAGGTCCTCTACAGATCATTTCACATTAATGTTTAAAAATATAATTCAGCAAGACTTATTATGTCTAGCCGTATGAAGTCACTATAGGCCTAAGCCTGGAGGCCAGACAATAGCCCACACAGTCAGTGACCCAGAACCAGCAGCCAAACAATAATTAGTCTATTACAAGCCTCGATCGCAGGCATACGGGTCGTGTTGTCCCAGAAATTGTCCCAGAAACATTACGGATTTGACAGAATCCGTTATGAGTTTTATGTAGACAGGTCACAGATGGTACTAATTTCAACGTAGTTGGAGTAGAATTATCGTTTAGTGAGTAAGTGCAAGTGGTAAGTTGTTATTTTGGATCCATGATCCATATAGTCTGAGTCAAGACTTTTTACTATAGTGCTAGGTCATTTTTTCTTCGTCTTCTTTGGTTCTGCCAAATCGGTTGTGGTTTATGGCAGCCTAGGCTACTATTTCCTTCATTGTTCATGAGAGCTACTTCTGAGATAGACTATAGTTAATAGTGTGCTAAATAAAAGTTTGTGACTGATTGATTGATTTATAGGAGTGTTTGACCCGTCGTGCTAATATATTATAGGCCTACTAAATAACAACGATGTACAAATGCGAATAAAATATATTTATAAAAAATTTACATTTTGTGCACATAACAAAGAAATTTAATTAAAATTATATAAAATTATATAATTAAAATACGGTATAGGCCTACACAATCAAATTACGAATTACTACAGTCTACAGAATATGCTACACTGTGAGGCATAAAAAAAGGCACCAAAATATTTTTTGTGTGTTATATTTTCGATAATAGTTGACCAATTTGACAGTAAATTTGATAATGAATCTAAAATGAAATGTGCTTCAAACAAATCGGAACTTGTTATTTTTTCTTTAGTCGTTGCTTGAACACCAACGGCGGAAGTTGATTGTTTGTAAACAAGCAATAACGCATGGTTTATGCAACAGAAGACAATTTTTTATTAAGAATTTGGTGCTGATGAAAAATTACAGCAATCGTCGATTGATTAAAGAATAAAGAGTTCCCGAATAAGGTTTGGAAAAAATGGCCTCGAATATCTCAAAGACTTGAAGCAGCGCCGCTTCAGCGTCTGGTCTCAGCTGAAACAGAGCGTCATTGATAAGGTCATCGAGGAGTTGAGACGAAGGTTGAAGGCCTATATTCGAGCCAAAGTTGAACAATTTTCAAACTATTGTTAAATTAAAACGTCACTGTTTGTTAGACGTTACTGATAGAACGTTGCTGTTTCTTACTGTTACTTATTAACAAACTTTAGTTCAATTATGCTGAACTGTAGGCTGTATATGTTACACGGGCATTATTGACTTTAAAGTTTCCAAAGTTAGTATGAAGCTGGTAAATGGTTTATGTAGTAAATGTTTATATCATTTTGTAGCAACTTCATTGATGAAACAACCCCACCAAATTTTATGTAAATCGGCCGACCTTTATGGAAGATATGATAAAAAATATTTTGGTGCCTCTTTTATGCCTCACAGTGTATATAGATCTATTAGCCGAAATAGTAGAAAATTTACAATAGAGAGCGTAAGCAGTAAACTGTTGTGCTATTCCGAAAGCATACAGTACAGTGTCAGTACAGCATCATGAGAATTTGACGTCCCTTTTAGTTATTACACAGATTCAGGTACGGGTTCAGTTTTCGCTATGGCAGTAGTTGTGGTGACGGTATATGTCTGTAGGCTGCTGACTTCATTAGGTCTTTGATGTCCGCGTAATGCCTGTGGATATCAATCAATCAATCAATCAATTAATCAAAGTTGCTTTAATACGCAAGTCAAAAAAGTAATCATTCAATCAATCAGTCAATTAATCAATCACTAAAGCAATTGAAAATTGGTAACAGAAGTACTGTTCAGTTGTCTTCATCAGTAGCCGCGCTTGTCGGCTCTTATGAGTCACGTGAGATATCGATTGAACTACTCTCATATTTTCTGACCGGGTATATTCAATACAGAGTATATTCAATTAATCTCAAATCCGAGCGCAGTATACAACTATACATCTAAATTATTAAATTAAGACGATACTGTAACAAAATATCAATCACCTTATAGAGCAACGGAAAAGGCTGGGCACTCCAATGCAAGTTCTGGAAGTGGCCTGGTTTCAAACTCAGGTCAGTTTTCTACATGTAGCGCTGCACCATTGGCACGGACGAGTAATCATTTGCTAGTAATGTTAATCGTATATCTACGTTAGCTCCCACGTGGGCTACGATTAGTCATAGAGATGGTAATTACTGCTTAGAATTATGTTAAGACGTGCGTATGTCATGTATTTATGCACCTAACCTGCATAAAGTTGCCCTTGTAGGTTGTTATGATCTGGTAGATAGCGGTAGCCGGTATCCAGGCTACACAGGACAGGGTGAGACAAATACCTATCAGTGTCGCCCACCAGGGCAAAAAGTGTACACTGTACGTTATGTACGATGGCACGTGGACCAGACACACCAGTAGCAGTGTCACCTAAATAAGCCAATCAATCAATCAGTCAGCAATCAATTAATCAATCTTCTTTCTGATTGTTTGTGTGTTTGTTTGTGTGTTTGTTCGTGTGCTAGTTCTGTGTATTTGTGTGCACATACACGTTGTCTATCTACACTTTAATTTCTGCACTTTCTGATTGATTAAAATAATAAACATAGTTCTCTCGCTCTCAATCAAAAAGTTATTCATTCATCCACTCAGAGTAACGAATTTGAGTGTAACTAACATGAGGTTAGCCATGACATATGAATCAACAGTTAATCAATCTCTCAGCTAAGAATAATGATAAAAATTAACTATTTGACTTATGATAATGATCAATCCAATGCATTCATTCGCAAACCAAGTGTTCGATCTCTCTGTTATAAATGCATGAAAAGATTTGAATTGTGATGTGCATTGTCTTTAGAAGATATAGAACAGCAACATCAGATCAGATCAATCAATTTATAACAAGTACGACGACAAGTTATCATTATAATTATAGAAATAACCGAATCAGTTACAGTAATAAATCAAACATAACCATTCTAAAAAGTGAAAAGGTAAATGTAAAGGTGGTGCTCCATATTCGTATTCAAACGTAGGCGCGGAGCTGATTCCGATGCTGAAAGATAGCAGCACACAGATGTAAAGTCATTAATCTGACGGTGAGGTCGCAGTCCCACTCTGTACGATCCAATTTCACTATTGGATTATATACGCCAGATAGGTGTTTATCTTTGAAATCTTCCAAAGCAGACACCACCGCGTACTATTTACTTCTAATGATCGACCCAAGAAGGGAAGGAGGGCTTTGTTGGCCCGTTGTGCATCCGAGATTTAATTTTTTGATTGACTCCACCAGAATTGAACCGGTACCTACTTCGCGAAAATTCGACACAAACTGGCCGACACGCTAAGCAATGAGCCACGGAGACGTACAATATCTATTCTCTGTAATTATATATTGTAGATTTTATTTAACCGACTTTTTAAATACATAATTGTTACGAGGGCCTACTCTCCCACTGCGGTTGACGTCCCAAACTAGAAGGTCACGGGCTCAAAGGTCGTCACTACACGACATGTTATCAAACGTAACACACGTCCACATTGAGGACGTCTCAGCAGCTGGCAGCAGGCAAGCCAGACTTACGAACATGCAGCGTAGACTATCTTGCGATGTTTAGTAAGTAAAGGTTATCTTTGGGTTGAAACGAGGATTGTGGTCCAGCTTCTTTCTTATTTCTAACAGGGCGTGCAATTCACTCAGACCGCCATTATTATTGACTTTTTGGTATAACCGATTCTGTTAGTTCTATAATGACTGCTTGTTGTGGTAATTATAATTTTGTTGACTGATCAGATGTTTATATGACATGTACATAATATGTCACGACATTAGGCAATGCGCACCACAATTAAAATCTTTTCATATTAAATTAATGTTATTTTATAACATTATTATAAAATAACATGGTAAAAGTATTACAATTAATAAAGCTGTCGAAATGAATGAATCCAATTACCGTTAGAAATATTGGTGTGATAAATTTCCATAGGATGATGAAGAAAGCACCCATAGGCTGTTGTCGTCCCATCATTGTCTTAACGTCATTTGAAAATCTCTCAGCTCCTGATATATAAAATTGTTAATAAATACAGTTAGTTAAACTTCCGTATAATACAAAAGTTTCCTTGTTGGTCCGCGAAACTTTAGAATGGACCAATCGAAAACTGCATGTGTTTCGTAAGAGCCGACTAACGCATATACTAAGCAGGCAACAGGAATCGACATCAGAAACCAGATTTTTTCAAAATTAAAGGCTGTATTTTAAGTGAAGTTGAGATCAACTTTTTGATCACGCTCTAAAGGGAGTATTTATGTGTTTGCAGATAAAAATCGGAACAGTTTTAATTAATATCTCCGATCGCTTTCTAGTGTCACGATTAGATTCGCACACTCTGAACAAAATTATTCATTGCCGTCCGAGCTCAAAAACCCGTTGACCCCACCATTCCATAAAATAAGAAACTCAGCACCCTTGGTCACTGGTGTGTCAGTCAGTGCATGAAAGATTGGCCACTTCTCTGACAATGCTTTACTGCTAAGGTTGATCGGCCAGATTATGGAAAGCCTGGTCCTTATGTACGGAATGATTTGCTGTCAAATCTATGCAACCATGTAATAGGCCATCCTGTGCCACTTCTCTTGTGCCACTTCTCCTGTGTCACTTTCAGATCCAACTATAGAACTCACCTGACTAGGTCACGAAACAATAATAGCTATTCTGAGACATTGTTTTGCTGCGTAATATATAGCTGTAAAGCTAAGTTTAATGTCTGTTTCCGTACCCAGGGATACTGTCAGAGACGGTATATAGCAGCTATTCATTTGATAGATCTACGATAGGTTGGAATGGTAGTTATATGGACTACGACAAAGTATGATCCTGGTGACGGTTCATTGAAACCTGCACCTAAAGATACAGCCTGCTCGAGGTGGGGGTTCTAATCCAACGAGGCCTGGATTACAATTTGAATCACATTTCTCGCCCTTCCTTGCAGGAACCCTGCTTTCAGCGGGGTCTGCTGCCAAAGGGGCCCATCCCCGTTATATGAGGTAAACCGGGGCCGCATTGTAAAATGCGGGTCCTGTGAGCTTGAACTTACACTGACGTGCATGGAGGGAGTCGTCGCCACAGGTGGCGCCCTGGGTGAGCAACAACAACAACAACAAAGACATACTCCATAAACAAGTGATCATTAGGGGCCTATATTCATATTAATCAAATGAATATAGAGCATGCCAACAATGTGTGGTATAAAAGGAATATAAAAATAATAACCTACCATATAGCCAAGCCACTGCCAGTACCTCACACAGTACAATTATAAGAATCGGTATCATGAGAGAATAGAAGCCCATCCAAAATATGATCTGATCTCTAGCCTGTGTAACATACAATTTTATAAGCATCTAATAAATTTAATATTAATTACGATTTATCATGGAGAAGAAAATAAAATAAAATATTACCACACAAACAGCAACTAAGAAAGGAAACTAGCATGTGCTTCTGTCACGTGTGAATATATACGGTTAGAAAAAAAAAATTGTGGGAAAATTTAATCTTCTAATCTCTCTCTCTCTTCAGGTGCCATGCCCATTAAGGACGTAGGCGATCATGGCTCTCCAACTTTGTCGATCTTTTGTAGTATTTAATCTTGTATTTAATCTTCTAATATTAAATAAATATTTGAATGGTTCAATTTTAAATCTTATTTTTTAATAATAATAATATAATGCTTTTATCCTCTCCATGCATCAAGCAGCCATGAATTAATTAAATTCACACTTGAGATCAAGCTTTCGTTACCCAGTCTTCTTCTTTCTTCTTCTTGTTCTTTCAGGTGTCCTGCCGGATCCCAGCTTTAACGGTCATGGTTTTCCAAATATCTTTGTCTCCTGCAAATCTAATCATTTCTACTTCTTCAACGTTCATCCATTCACTGAGACTCTTTATAGGTAATTCTTTGTCATCCTTTGCAACGCTTTCCTTCGATTTTTTCGCTTATGAATATGCTTTCTATTTCTTTATTCCTCATAACATGAACCAAAAAAGCTCATCTGCCTGTTCCGTACAGTATTTAATATATTTCTTGTTGTTGCCATCCTATTTAAAACTTCTTCATTTCTAATGTGTCTTGTGTAAGAGATTCGCAAACTTTTTCTGTAGAACCACGTTTCGACAGCTTCCAGTCTTTTGGTCATAGCTGTCGACACTGTCCAACATTCATTAGCATAGAGTAGGGTTGAATATACATAGGCCTGTTTGTTAAGTGCATTCATTTTCGTGCTTAGTCGTATATTGTGATTATGAAGACGTTTCTTAGTTTGTAGAATGTATCCTATGCAATCCAATTCTGGTTTTTATTTCCTTGTAACATTTTACATCATTAGTTAACCAAGAACCTAAGTTCTTAAAATTTTCCACCTGCTTTATTGAGTTTCCTTTCAGTGCTATTCCGCAATCTACCTCGTTTCTGTATTTACTGACAACCATACATTCTGTTTTCTTTAGGTTAATAGATAGGCCATTTTCTTCACTGAATATATCTATAATATTCAGCATTTCTTGTAGTTTCTATTTTGACTGCGCTATAAGTACAATATCATCTGCATTATCTTAAGTCATTTAGAGTGAATCCACCAACTATCAATCCGCCTAGAGCCTACCATCGAGGTGTCTCATTATGTTTTGGCTGTATAGGTTAAATAAATCTGGTGATAGCTCGCATCCTTGTCGGACTCCCCTTTTTATAGTCCAAGTTCGTTTTGATATCTTATTGCAGCAGATTGATCCCAATATAAATTTATTACAAGCCGTCTGAATCTAAATCCTGTAGCATATTGAGTAGTATGCTGTGTCGAATACGATACCCGGTATCATATGCTTTTCATTAAATTTGGATATTTCGTTAATAAGGCACATTTCGTCATATTTTCTACTCGGCCTATCTAACCTGCGCGTACAAATGTGAATACAACTGGATCTAGCGCTCTTTTAGACGGATTCGGTGGAAGTATTTGTAATAGGCCTATGTAGTTCACATTATGCCATTATTTTAAAAGTCACGATAGATATTAAGTCTTATTCTGCCTTAGGCTGTCTGTAGTTGCACAATCTGCATGGGATGTCCCTGACATCGCCTTCCGGTGAGAACCGCATTTTAAATCCTCATTGATTGATTGATAGATTAATAGGTTGATTGACTAGTATGAACTACTACTGTATCAAATCCCTGATACAACGATAATAAATGTGGTACAGTTAATCTTAATAATTTATCAGCAATTCAACTTATCATACCGGAGTACTGAAGACCAGGCTGAGCAAGAAGCAGCAGACAAACAGCACCAGTAGGCTGGGCCAACGACGTCTGCCAAGTTTTGGACTGGCATCACCAACAGCCCGCACTATGCACTCTGCATATCCAAACTGTTAAAAAATATATAAAATGTTTTCATGTTCATCACGAATTTATAGCATAGAATGCAGGTCTCAAATGATGTGACAAAACATTTTATAGCAGAACTTAACTTATTAATTAGATAATGTAGGGTAGACGCGGATTTATACAGGCGCGTCCCCTAGATTTGAAATTTGTGAAAAATTGGGCATTAAATCCTCATTTGCCCCCCCCCTTGGCCACCTCAATTTAATTGTCCCATGGCAAAAAACATAGGCCTATACCCCCCCCCCCCACCCCTTAGAAAGCCCGGATGCGCCGCTGCTGGGCTGCTACTTTACACACTGTCGCATTTTAAGTGAGCCCATTTAAGTGAGCCCATTGGAGAGCAACAATTCTAGGCCTACCACATGCTGCTAAATATCATCCAGGAACAGTTCCCAGTATCGAATTACATGACGTCATCTGGCTGGAGTTAATTAAATTGTAATCTCTGAACCGATTCCTCTGAAATTGTTCCAGCAGTATCGAACAATCAATTCGAACCAACTTTCACCAAATCTTCAAATCATCACCAAATTTCATTGGGATATCTTTATAAACAAGAAAGTTATTGATATTTGAAAATGACTGGGTTAGACAAGCAATGAGAGAAGCATGCTTATCATTGCTTAAGCTTAATTTAAAATTTGATACGTCATGATCGAAACTGCAATATTTATGGACTACTCAATTGTCAATAACTTTCTTGTCTTTAAAGATATCCAAATCAAAATGGTGATGTTGGATAGAATTGATTGTTCGATACTACTGGCAAATTTCAGAGGAATCGGTTAAGAGATTACAATTGAGTTTCAAAAGTATAGGTGAACTGGTTACGCTTTACTGCATTATAAAAATGGGCTCACTAAAATGAGACAGAGTGTAGTTCGAATAATCACGCAAACATTATTTATATGGTTTCTTTTGCATATTAATATTCATACTTGAATTATATATTTTGACGAATAATAGCTAGGCTAATATATACGATTACATCATCATAATTATTTAAACTACATCCTATGATGGCCCCTTCAATTCATACAGAATTCATGACCCCTTCAATTCATACAGATTTCCGTTGTTGATAATTACGAGTAGTCTATATTCAACATAATAATGCATATGCGATGATTGGAAGAAGGATTATTTCGTTTGCAGTGGTACCAATTGCGGAGGCTGGATAGGCTTGCAGACTAATTTTTCTAAAACTCTAATTTCTTCCATCAAACGTTGCACTTATTCCTATTCATTAAAGCAGGGTCCACAATTGGGGAGGGAGGATGGGGGGGGGGCACCGTCCGCAGTCTGGTCCATTTATAGTTGCACATGCAGACCACATATTAAGTATGACAATAATTAATGCAATACATCGGCATAGTGGAGGTCATATTCAAAACCGGTCATCAGGTCATATGGCACAAGCTAGTCAGCTGTTGTAGGCCATGGACTGACCACTGGTATACCCAGAGGCTTCCACTGGTGTCAGGTTTCTTAACTGTGCTGCAGCTACTATATCTGCACTGGGACAGGTGCATCCTGCACTATCTGAGTCTGTCTGCTTGACCTGTGCATATTAGAGGCTAATTCTGTTGTATGACGAATCTTACAATGGAACAGAAGCAGTGCTACATGTAGTGTAAGGGCCAGGGTGCACATTGCACAACATGCGGCCCTACCGAACCTTATTGAATGTTTCGGTGTGTCTGACTTATATCATAACTTACTAGGTAAATTAATAGTATTTTGAGGTAAGGAGGGGATTGCCCCCGAAATGTTTGGAAGCCATAGTTCTTTAGTTTCATAGTTGAAATAACATAAAATATATTTTTTCTCCCCCCCCAACCCGAAAAAAGCAGCAGGGCGCCCTAATACTCATGCATGTGGGAATTGAGTGCGGCCCGCGACCAGTTTACAAAATTTAATGCGGCCCTTCGGCTAATCGAGGGTGTTCACCACTGTTGCGCTACCTACCTTGAAATGGCAGCTGCGTTGTCACCCAAATTCGTGGTTGTTTGGATAATTGCTGTTTTAGTGTGCATAACACATTTTCAGTTGCAAATGGTATTTAACCATAGCTGTAATTTTATAGTTAGCCTATTTCTTAAGTCTACACAGTTGTAAGGGCCTATATTTAACTTTTCACCATAACCTTACTTTCGCCACAGTGTGCGAATTGTATCATACAAACTTAGGGGGGGCGCAGATGTGGATCAATGTTTCCCTTCCTGCATCCCCCTTTTCTCAAACTTTTCAACAATTGGGTATTCAAGACATTTCCAGACAATTTTGCTCCGCCCCCGAAAAAAACTGCGAATTGTCGCCAATGGATACATAATGAGTAATTGAGTATACTATTATTACGATGCTACTACTAACAATTGCATTGACTCCCACACAGATGATCATAAGAAAGTAGAGGATCAACCAGAAATTAGAACCGGGAAGATTTGACAGGCCGTCCACCAAATTCAGAAAGGCACTCGCTGAACCTGAAATATCACATAACTTATACAAGATTTGGTGAATTGACTCGCTGATATTATGTTTGTTTCCTCTGGATGGAGTAACAATAATTGTGTGTTGAAGTTCCTCAGTTGTTTCAAAGAACTTGTGTTTTCAGTTTCTTCGTTAAAAGATGATCCCTGAGACGAAGCCTATTGATCTGGTTTTGATTGCCAGATCTCTCAAAAATAATAACCCCAGGTCATCAGGAAGATTAATCGTTTATCGTTTAATCGTTGCTGCATATTTAGTTTTTACGCAAAGGTACGACTAAATTAAAGAGTAGAGATAGTTCGAATTTGTTTGTAATTATCGCCCAAAGAATAGTATATTAATGAGATGCTTTTACTATAAAGCCATTATTAATATTAACATAATTAAAATATAGACCAATCATAACCGCACCCTAGCGCTAACTACTACCCCAAGTGTAGCCGAAACTCAAAATTAACAGAGATGTGTAATGGTTATAATGATATTAATTAGTAACATAATCTAAGTAAAATAAATTTAAAATCTTTCTTAAACCGCAGTTTAATCTTGCCCAATCAATCACACTAATCGTCAAATAAAACCTAGATTTCCAAGCTGTGTATAAATGACAAATCAAAGACATGAGATAGTTGACCAAGACTTGAACCAACGTGTACTGATCTTATGCCTAACTCTCTCGACCTCTACTACTGGAAGACCGGCCTCAGCGTAATTCTAATCTTCCGTAAATTTAATCACTAATCTCTAATCTGCCGTAACTCTAAGCGTAACTCTAATCTGCCGTAACTCTAAGCGTAACTCTAATCTGCCGTAACTCTA
>JAQFZF010003603.1:0-11221 GCA_034695365.1 Enchytraeus norvegicus
GCAGTTGGACTATCGGGCAGTTGGGCGTCGGGCATGTAAGTCAATCGGGCAGATGGTCATCGAGCAGTTGGGCAATCGGGCACTTGGTCATCGGGCAGTTGGGCTATCGGGCAGTTGTTCATCAGGCAGTTTTCATCAGGCAGTTGGCAATCGGGCGGTTACTAATCGGGCTATTGTCGTGCTCCCTGAACATTTTCTTCACGAACAGCATCAGGTGGACGTCCTGACCGGGGCTCATCTTCAAGGCTTGTTCTGCCTCGATGAAACTCGACAGCCTAAGGATTGACCATGGCATATGATGGTGCGTCTTCACCATAGACAATGATCATTCGGTTGTGTATCTGCTGCAGCTAAACGTTCAACAGTGTTAAAAATTCTGCACGATAGCGGATTTTGTTACAAACAGACATATTGTGCCACCAGCTAACTTAAAAAAACTGCATCTCATAAATTAAACAAGGTGACGTTATGATTTTTTTAGAGAACACTAACAAGACTTTACTACTAAAGCCTGTAACATTCTCAGCCCAAAAATATAGCGGAAGATAGTCAGGCTCAAAACTTCTTGAACGTCCCTTGTATATAACCTCACATTGGTATTATTAGACAATATGTCAATAAATCAATCAATCAATCAGTTAATCAAGCAATGAATCAATAAATTAAGCAACCAATCAATAGATCAATAAATCAATTTTACTTATAATGCTTTAAAATACCATTCAACCGCTTATATTATAACTATTTTAACAATTCCAGGGGCAAACTGTGCATAAGTAGTTCTTTAAAATAGATATCCGGTCATAAGGTGTTTAAAAATGGTATCATAGGTAAACGTAGCCTACTTAATTATAATACATATCAGAATTAAAATACCTTGATTATATGCTGCTATGTAGGCTTGCTGTGAAGTGTAGACTGGATGGCCTACTAAACCTTGTGGTAACATTGTCATCTTGGCGTATTGCTGCTCAATATGACATTCACATTTGGTAGAAGACATTTATATTTTGAACACCCTAAAAATACGTAAAATTATTCTACACATATAAGTCTGTATAAATTGAAATCACTAGGTCTCACTTTTGTATCATTCTGTATTAATGTCATAATTTTCAATCATGTCCAAATCCACTTTTAACAGAATTGTTGAATTACCATAAAAATTTATGATTTTTACCACTTGAAGGAAAGTAATATAAGTATCTAATCGATTTGTTTATTGATAGTATTCTGTATCAGTGTAAAGCATGCCCAAAGCCATTTCTAAGGTAAGCCTATCTATGTTACTTTAGTCAACCATCATAACTTGCTGAGCTTATCACGCCCTATCAACCAGCCTTCGCTCATCTGGAAGGACTACTATCTCATTAATATCCCCGACATACGATCATCCATTGATAGGCGATCGTTCAGTTTTACCGCTCCAACACTATGGAATTCTTTGCCACAAGATCTTAGATCATGTATATGTATAACAACCTTCCAGGATAAGCTGAAATCTATTTGTTTCCTCCATAGATCTGTCTAATCAGACTCTCTTGCCTGGCTAATGGACTTGCACTGCTTCGGATCTCGCTTTCTCTTCCGTTCGTGCATTTATAAGTGTGTTCTGGTGGTATACAACTGCTTACATGGTCTGTTTGAGACGTTCCTGACATCGCCTTCGGGTGAGGAACCGGACGTTAAATCCTCAGTGTATTGCATTGTATTGTAATGTAAAGCTTTGCATGCGTTGCATAAAGTTTTTCAATCATAAAATTTTCGGGAGTGGATTCGGGAAAATTGAGATTTGAACCCACTGACAACTCCGCGTGTTCGTAAGAGGCGACTAAAGCAGATGCAGCAGTGGTGAGAATTGGTAGCCATGTGGAAATGATTTCCGTGTTATAGACCAATTGGTCGATCAAATTCCAGATTTGCAGAGGTCGAGGCTGCCACACCCATTGTGATCTTTTACTACAGGGATATTTGACTCCTCATTGTCCATTTAAAGCTACTGTGAAATTTTGCATAGAGCGGCGCTTTATAAATGTACTTATTATTAAAGGATTATAAATAAATGAAATAAATACCTGTGAGGCAGCAGCTTGCTGGGCTGGTATTGCTTGATATGGAACCATTTGTGTGCTAGGCCCTACAGCAGCTGGGCTTAACTGCTGCTGCTGCTGTAGCTGGTGGTGTTGTAGCTGCTGCAGCTGCAACTGCTGCTGATGAATGGCTAACCGAGGCTATACAGTATACAAATAATACAAAACAATAATTATTGCAATCAATCAGCAACTTTAATAAATATTGCACTCTTAAATAAGCCTCAGAAGTGCATTGAACCGTGAAGGGTAGGCTTTAGCTACTATGACTTTCGTTTACTTAAAACACTTTTATATTACAGTTTGGGATAATCTTCTGAGATAATTTCCCAAATATTGTCTCGGTATCTGCGTCAGCCGCCCCTTACTAACTGTTGCTGTCTTAGATTGGTCAACAACTTATTTCCACAGATATATGGTCATATACCCAGTATACAATTATTTCAATTAATTTGGTAAAAAATTAAGCAATAAAATTAAAATAGTCGGTTAGTGGGACGGACATTTTTACCCGTATTGCATTGTATTGTATATGTGTGATAATTAAGATAGTGTTTAGTTCAGTTAGACATGGATCTAAATAAGCAAGTTGCTTTCTAACCCATTAAAGTTATTGTATTGTATTGTATTAAGAAAAATATCGAAGCTTAAAACCAAACTTACATCGTTAGGGGGCGCTATCACATATTGGCCCTGCAGGGCGTAGGCCTGACCCCCCGCGAATATCACCGGTGTGACGGGGGCGGCTACCCGGGGCCTGTAGGGTATCGTTGCCCCTTTAGGTGGACACTGCAGTATCAAACAATTCATATCTAAGTAATTAACTTTGGTAACTGACAAATTCATTTAACTGTCACATTTTTACTAATTAACAACTTAAAATATTATGCAATAGGAATCAATAAATAAATCAATGAGGATTTAACGTCCGGTTTCTCGCCCGAAGGCGATATCAGATACGTCCCAGGTCATATGTGCAGCAACAGACAGCTTAGAACCGCAAGAACACTACTGAAATAGAAATTTGATGTCGGTTTAATCATCTGATGTGATTCATGAATGTTGATACTGGTGGCATTCATTGTCATGACGCTTGGGACGTCCCTGACATCGCCTTCGGATGGGAACCGGGCGTTAAATCCTCATTGTATTGTTTTATAAACTACTGTAGGCCTACTAGCTGACATTTATTTCAGATAGGTCTGTGACAGCATAGGCATTAGGCAATATCAGTAGCCTACTAGTTGGTCCACCCAATTGCAGCAAGTAAATCACAATCCCGAAAGCAAAGTGAAGCAAAACCACGGTGCAAGTCCATTCGCGTAAAAACATAATCTTTCAAGATCGATACTGACATTATACAGAGCAAAATAATGGCTATTATTATTGATAAGTATAATAATTGCAATGAAAGTAGGGAACCTAATATTGATCGATTAAACATTCACCCAACTTAACACTTATATTCATCACATAATCTTTCATGAAAGGTATTACATGATAAAAAATGACCACCTAAAATAAAAGTAAGAAACATTATGCACAATCTAAATTGAACAAAATTATTAATAAAAAACGATTATCGTTTTTTATGAATATCATAATTATCATAGTTATTCTAAACAAATTAACAAATACTTTAAGAAAATAATTATATAGGCTAAGAATAATTCTATCAATAGTATTATTGTATATACAACTATACATGTAGAATAATTATTGTACACAGTGTACAGTAGTACTGTAGTACGCTTAGTAGGCCTATCTATGATTATTTTATTTATGTAACGCCAGTGGTTAAACTGAGGCGGAACGCAGCGGAACGCGGCGGAACGCCGTTCTGGGCCCAGTAGAAAAAGGCATCAGCGTTCCGAGGCCTAGGAAAAAATGACCATTAACGTTCCGCGGCTCTGAAAAATATTTGCTATTAGCGTTCCAGGACCCTTTGATTTCAAATTTAACCACTGTGTATGATTGTGAAGGAGGAACTAGCTATCGTGAAGGGAAATGGGACCTACAGTGGGCCTAACTGACTACACAATTTACACAAATAACAATTCTACTAAATGACGGGTGACCTGATGCAAGTGTTAAAACACTCGCTTTTGAAACCACTGATCGCAAGAACGATACTCATTCGCGGAAGACGTAATTATTATATTATTAATAATAAGATGTCAACATCAATTTCATAATAGCCGTGGCATTCCGAAACTGACAATGATTTTATGAACGGAACATATGTATAAAGACGAATTAAGGGTTAATGATTTAGGGTTTCGCGGCTTAACGGCTACATCAGTGGCGGATTAGTCCTGGGATTCGGACCGGGAACATATGAAACCCGAGTCGAACACTTGAACAATGTGCTACTAGCCCAGACAGCTTATCTAAAACGATATTTAAAAGAATATTATATTCAACAATCTGAAAACTACAAACAGCTGAATAACGAAACATAATGCAAAAATGGAAGACAAGTGGATAATAACTGTAATTGTGGAATAGCGAAAATGATTCAAAAAGTCATCAAAGGACGGATTGCAAATACGCGAAAACATTAGTATAGAAGGTTTAATTGTGCTCCGGGTAAGGAAGGAATATTAAATTCTACGGTATTTTACATATCAATTCAAAATTTGAATAAAATATCAGGACTAACCACTATGGATAAAGTTTGGGGCCAGTGCTCTAATTAGGAAAGGCTCAAAATATGGCTCTCCAATTAGTTTAAGCGTTCCCCAAAGATTAAATTCGTGATTTGATAGTGAAAATCGATCTGTAACTCCCCCCCCCCTCCCCTGTTCAACCGGCTAGGAAAAAATAGAATTTTCGGATCTGGACCAAACATTAACACTTCTCTGATCTACAAAAAAATACGTTCTCCCCATCCCCCCCCCCCCCTTAAAAGCTAGGATTTCTGACTCGGAACCAACTTTAACTTTTCAGATCTACTATAGGTTATTTTTAAAATAATTGGAGCACTGTTCTGGGATTAAGCTAAGGGCAACTGTTGAACACTATTTTTGACCTCAAGATGGCCATCTATTATTTCACCTGTAAAGATGCGAATACGGATCATCATCGGCAGATGTTTATAAAAAACTGAAATAAAATAAAGATAGCTGATACACCACATAGTCATAACTTTCTGTCACTCAGTTGACGTCTCTGACATCAGCCTTGAATGCAAAAGAGACGTTAAATCTTTATTATGATTATTATTAATTATTAAGGAAAGCTAGACGCCTGATAATCAGCCGAAGGTAATATCAGAGACGGATTTGAACGACAAACCTCAAGCAGACTAGAGCATGCACATGAGTTACTTTATCAAATGCTTTTGTGAAATCTTTTCTTTTATAAAACAAATTATGACTGAACTCTATATGTAGCAGCCAGGAAATATTAGGAAAATAAGTGAATACTGTCAAATTAATTTTAAGTGAATACTGCTAAACTAATTTGACAGTATTCACTTACTTCCTCATCAACTTATAGCGCGCCAATCTCGTCGGCTCACAGGCTTCTCTTTAGTCTCTCTCTCTCTCTCCTCTCTCTCTCTCTCTCTCCTTCGAGGCATCGGATACACACTGCACAAGCACTGATCTTATCGTTATGACACAATGTTTATAAACCATAAATACAGGATATGCTAGTAGATAGTATGATATCATTGATACGTCGTGGCGTCACTGACGTCATCCCTTTATGAGGAAACGGACGTTAAACCTTAATTCTTAATTATTAATATTTTAACATACCTCTAACATGACGCCGCAGATATGATAAATGCCTCGACTTATTGCGTCTACACTGCCTGAGACGGTAACTGATCTTTCTGTAGAGTTAGGCAGCATATCACTCGATATCTGAATACTAGCACCTGCTACCTATACACACAAATACAATACAATCCAATACATAAAATACAATACAGTTAGGCAGCATATCACTCGATATCTGAATACTGGCATCTGCATATTGTATACACACAAATACAATACAATACAATAAAATCCAATCCAATCCAATACAATACAATACAATACAGTTAGGCTGCATATCACTCGATATCTGAATACTGGCTACATATACACACAAATACAATACAATACAATACCGTAAAATACTCGATATCTGAATACTGGCACTTGCTACCTGTACATACAAATACAATACAATACAATAAGTACAGTACAATGAAATAAAATACAATAAGTGCATTACAATATCAATAGACGGCTCAATGTTAACGAGCACCACCATCACAAAGAATGGGATTAAACAACTTACAGCTTCATTCCACAAAGTACAAAACAGTCTATTAGACTATTATAGAGCATGAGTAGAGAATTCAAAGCGCAGATGGCATGTCTTAGCGATGGAGTCATCCCTTAAATTCCTCAAAGGTGTGCCCGCAGTGGCGGCGCCAGACCGTCCGTGCAATCAGATCATTGCCAGTAATCTAGTTTAAAAACTAAAGGCAGGTCGTAAAAACAGTAATGCTATAACAATATAATTATCAAGCAGGTCTGGTCACCAGGTCAGACACAGGTCAGAGGCTTTATTACCAGGTCATTTGACCTTGTGCGACTTGGTGGGACGCCACTGTGTGCCCGTTAATGAGCGAGCTAGTGCAGACTATGTCCAAAATTCTGTCAATTTCGTTACAATCTTTTCTATTCGATCAATTCTGTTTATTTTTTCATCCCATTCTATTCAATCCGAACAAAACAAATTTGAAATCCGATAGTGTTACAACATTCGGAAATGATGTCATGAACAGAATCATAACGCACAATTTATGACCAGCAAACGTCATAGAGTGAAAGATGGATGCTAGATTACTCTCCTATGCTTGATTTACTAAATACCCAGGTCGTCCGTGAATAATGGGTAGGTTTGAAATGTTGAGCACGATGATTTCAGGATATTGAAATGTGATGAATGACTATGACGTTACACATGTAAATTGGTAAATAGCATTATAATAAGACCTGGAATCTGCTAAATACCTTTTTGATAATGCTATCTATTTAATATCAACTGCATTCGGTATATTCGCATCAATTCTGACAAATCGTGGTCATAAAAAAATACAAATGGACAAAATAACAGCAAAAAAAAGACAGCAAGCATGAGAGAGAGAGAGAAGAGAGAGAGAAAAGAGAGAGAAAGAGAGAGAGACAGCGAGAGAGAGAGAGAGAAGAAAGAGAGAGAGAGAAAGAGAGAGCGAGAGAGAGTGAGAGGGAGAGAGAGATAGAGAGAGAAAGAAAGAGAAAGAGAGAAAGAGCTCGAATTGGATAGAAAATAATAGCAGTAAGAACAGGAGTGATGCATTCACCGAATTTAATAATAACGCTCACAACAATGGAGAGAGGCCGGAAATAGAAAGGAAGAACATGGAGGCAGCAGCAGACTATTAATATATCCATCGTTGGCCGCCATATTGGATTAATCGGAGCCAGCTATTAATTCAACAATTCTTGTACCGGGTTCGGTTCCCAGTTCCTTTGAATATTATTCATTTTAAAGGATAACTTTTAAAATGCACCAAAGCAGATCTGAGACATAGATAGCAATCAATCCATACTATATAAATGTTAATGTTTTGGATCTCGTTTCCTCTTTTGACTTGTGTATTTGCAGGAGTGTTCTGGTGGTTGGATGCTGTCTGTAGTTGCACATCCCGCTTGGGACGTCCCTGACATCGCCTTCGGGTGAGGAACCGGACGTTATATCCTCATTGATTGATTGATTGATGGATACACGCATATACACACATATACAATACAATACAATACAATAAGGATTTAACGTCCGGCTCTTCACCCGAAGGGCCGAAAGCGATGTCAGGGACGTCTCAAACAGACCATGCAACTGCAAGCAGTTCTATATCCGCATAATAGCAACATATATACGCGCACATATACATACAAACACACAAGCACACACAAGCACTTTCACACAGGCACATATACATATACATATAATCTCCACATCCACACATTTATCGACACAGGCAAAATACAAACAATCAAAAAGGACATCTTATATGCTATATAAGGAAAAGAAGGTCTGCTAACCATAGCCCACAAACCATGTGACAATATTTCTGCATGTCTGGAGTTTGAGTAATCTCAATTGGTTCTATCATCTATGCTAGGTGGTCAGCTAGATAAGGTGCAGTGTGCTTTTTCTGACGGCCTAACGTATGTCATTGTATATCATTGTATATTGTTGTTATTTTTTTAATAAACATAGTTTTCTCTCTCTCTCTCTCTCTCTCTCTCTCTCTCTCTCTCTCTCTCTATCTATCCAGTGCTCTGCCACAAGGCGGGTCCAAGGCAAAAATTCATACACTCAATCTCGCTCATTAATGAGCACACCATCTACCAACTCAATAAGTCAGCCTCATCACAAAGGCGTTGCCTTTTCTACACCTACAATAATGCCTTTGTTCAAGGAAAATATAGGTTTCTAATGTGGTTTTTTATTGCCTTCCTCAGTATCAGTATCTGCGTTAGTCAGCAGCTGTCTTGCGAAACACGTTCAGTTATCGGTTGGACTATTCTCAAATATCCCGGACCCTACACGGAAATCGGTTAACAATACAATAATTATAGTGCAGACGACTTCACGCTACATTTAACATATGCGTAAATCGACGGCTTTCGGTTGGCCTATTCTCAAATTGCCTGACCCCTACACGGACGACAAATGCATGATATCAGGATTGGGTTCTCAACCAGGTACGTCGCTCACCTTGGACCTTCTTGGATGAGAAAACGGACGTTTAGCATTCATAAATCATGCACAGGAAATCAGTGGCGTCGCCAGGATTTTGTTCAGAGGGAGCACAGAGTTTTTTCCGACAGATAACACATTTAATTACTATATACGTCAGTAACACTGGAACACATACAGGTAGAAAAGCAAATATTTAATGCATTACTTCTCACATATAGGCCTATAGGCATATGCATTATTCAATACAGAACGGTCAAGATTCAAGAATCAATCAGTCAAGATTATGACATACGGTAACCATGATTATTCGCATTGCAAAAAATATTTTGTATAAAAGGACAACAAAAATCTCATGGGAAGCATTGCGCTCCATCGCTCCAAGCTAGCGACGTCACTGCAGGAAATCTATTTATCCCACTTTTCTTCTACTATATTATAATTTGATGCATGTTTATTTGACTGCGTTTTGGTGGACCATCTAGTGTGACCTATGCTGCCGGAGACGTCCCTGATATCGTCGTCATACGATGAACCGGACTCTCTTGCCGCAGATAACGGACTTACACAGATTTCGATCTGACTTTCTTTTAGGCATATGCATTTTCAGGAGTGTTCTGGTGGTTCGAAGCTGTCTACAGTTGCACATTCCGCTTGGAACGTCTCTGACATCGCTTTCTGGTGAGGAACCGGACGTTAAATTCACATTGATTTGTTGACTTATTGAATCAGACTTTAAACTGATACTTAATTTAATTAAGTGTAACTTACCGTTGAGTTTAGTATATCTAATACAACGTTTCTTGGTCGATATTGTGAACTGTCTGTAATAAATAAAAATAAAAATTACAACATACAATATTGTTTAACGTTGATGTTGTTGCTCACCCAAGGTGCCGGCCGTGGTGCCGACACCCTCCATCCACTCATTGAAAGGTGAAGCTCACAGAATCGCATTTTACAATGCGGCCCCGGCCTAGTTCAACGGAGGACGGGGCCTATTTTGGAAGTGCTCAGACCCCTACTGAAAGCAGGGTTCTTGCTGGGAAGGGCAAGAACCCTGCTTTACTATTACCTTACTAAAACCCTGACGTTAAACTATTGTTTAACGTCAGTTTCGTCAACTAACGACGACACCAGGGTCGCAGTTTGCAAGTCACAAACTTGTGCTGAAAGAGCAAGAGCTGTCATTAGCAATAACATAGGCCTTACAATGAATATATTGTTAAAGAAAAAGAAATATTTATATATATATATATTCCGTGTTCTGCCACGTGACATGTCCAATGCAAAAATTCATACACACAATCAGCTCTCTCTCTCTCTTTAATGAGCACACCAACGACCAACCCAATAAGTCCGCCTCTTCACAAGGCTTTGCCTCTTCCACACCTAAAATGATGTCATTGTTCAAGGAAAATAAACGTTTCAGAGGTAGTTTTCCGTTGTCATAAAATAATACTAAAATAATTTTAAATTTCCTATTTTTATATATACTCAAATTATTAGAGTACATTTATTGTCCGTTCAATCTCACTCTTGTCTCTCTTAGTGTAGGTCCTACTACCCTACGGCAGGACCAAGACTTCAATGTACGATTAATTACGGAGTGGTAAAAAACATCACAAAATTACAAAAACAGTAACTAAAAAAGGAAATTAGCTTGTGCGCTTGTCATGTGTGGAAATACACGAATGAAAATAAAAAGATACAATCACTACACTACTAACCTGCACTTGGTGTTTTGTTTCTGGTATCTGTGGATTTGCACTGTACACTGGTGAAAGAATGTATAAGTAGTAGAGTGGTCAGAGCTATGTTAACATACCGACACACGACAGTTCGATTTCTAAGTCGACTATTCCGTCCTAACCTGCAGGACCACATCTTGGATGTTTGTAATCCAAGGCAACAAGATTTTTCTCCAGTATCCTTGATACAATATATCTTAGTTTAATCCATTTATAGATTTAATAGACGCAATTATAATGTTAGGGACATGTTAGGATCTTGTATTTAAAAATTGTCATTTTAGAAACGATATATAACTATCGGACTGAAATTTAATCAATTAATCAATCAATCAATGAGGATTTAATGTCAGATTCCTTACAATGGTGCCATCAATGGCGATATATCAATCAATCAATCAATCAATCAGCAGCTTTTATATAGCGCATTCTTAATTTGAGTTACAGAAGGGCTTTGGAACAGTGAAGAGTAGAGCAGTCTAGCCTGCCATATGCCACAACCAATGTGGCCTGACCTCTGCTAATCTGGAATTTGAGCGACCAAATGATCAAGTACACAGAAGTCACGGCGAGACCGCTCAGCCCATCACCGCCGCATCTGCGTTAATCGCCTATTACGACGCATGCAGT
>JAQFZF010003604.1:0-11221 GCA_034695365.1 Enchytraeus norvegicus
GGATTGTGACTATATAAAATGAAGAGCTTGGGGGAAAACCATCAAATCATGAAGCCATCTTTCATTCATTCATTCATTCATTCATGTAGTAATAGTAGCCTATAGTTAATTTATTGTTGTCTGAACCTTGTCTAATCTAGGATTAGATTAGACAATTTGTATTTTTATAATTATTGTACCTCAATTTTTGTAAAGCAGTCTCAGCGCCGGCCGTATGGTATTGCGGGACCTGTGCAGAGCATACTGTACGGCCCCCCCATGATACCAGTTAAAACTGAAAATGTCTCTAGCTTATGAGCATTACAGAAGCTACTGCATGACTGGATTGATTGAATGAGTTTTTATAAATTCTGGTAAATAATAACTTCGTCAGAGACCTACCTGTAGTTCCATAGACTTGCTCAAGATCAGCTGATCAGTGTCCCATTACCTGATTTTGAGCAATTCTACTTTGCCAGAGATAGATCTATGCCGTACCTATCATTTACAAGAATTTATAAGTACTTAATCAATCAATCAAGTAGCTTATGTAATACTCATTCAGTGGCGGCTAATCCCCCCCTCGCTCCACTTGTAGTGCAGATTCTAAGAGGGGGATTAAACATAAATCCCCAGCATCTCCGAAACCCTGTGAATCCTCACTCCCCCCAGATTTTCTCAGGGAGATCGATCTCCCAACCCCTAGAATCTCTCACTACTAGTGTGGGGGGGGGGGGGGTTAGACGCCACTGGATGAGCATTACAGACGCTATACTGGATTGGTTGATAGAGTTCTTATTTATAAAATTCTGGTAAATAATTATTTCGGCAGAAATCTATATGTAGCTCCATAGACTTGCTCAAAATCAGCTGATTAGTGTCCGATCAGTTGATTTTGAGCAAGTCTACACAGCTAGAAATAGATCTATGCCGAAGTTATTATTTACCAAAATTTATAAGACCTTGCAATCAACCAATCCAGTAGCTTCTGTAATACTCATCCAGTGTCGTCTAAACCTCCCTCCCCCCACTTATACTCCTTCGGGCCCATTGCCTTTGAGATCCTGGGCCCCATCAACACCGCCGGCACCGACTTTATAGATGACATTGGCAGGAGGACCTATGCTGGTCATCACCGGCGACAACCGCGAAAAGGTTTTACTGCGGCAGCGGCTGTCCATAGCGATTCAACGCTACAACGCTATATGCTGCCGCGGCACTTTCAGCGAAATGGCATTCTAAAGTACAATTAAGAGATTAATAATGCTTTTTAAAATCCATACTTCTTTTTTAACGTACAAGGTCAATTTTAAAATATTTTATTAAAATAAATTTTATCATATTCGTTAGCCCAGGGTCTTTTACCACTCAGAGCATTAAAAAAATATATATATCATATTCGACTTTGGGAGGCGCACTAACAAGCTTCAATGGAGAATGGGACCCTGAGATCAATAAAATAATAAACGGGACATGTTATGAATTACCAGTATTATAAAATGTTATATTAAATATTGTAGTGAGACATGCATTATTTGTAATTTTAAAGTAGTTTATTTTGAAGGTTGGATGGTCAAGTCTTATGGAAATTTTCTGAAGAGGAGTAGGAAAAGGTGGCACCCTCCTTAAAGTTCCATGTAAACAAACCAGTTTGCTGTAAACAATCGAAAAGTTTTCCAATAAAATCGATGGTTTTACCTAATTTTGCCTAATTATGCCAAAAAAAGTAAAGCCATCGATTTATCAATCTTTTCTTATTACTATTATATAATTTGGATGTAATTTGATAATCTAATTGTTAGATAAGTTAGATTTATGTTTTTAGGCTCTTTTGTTAAGTGTAATGAAATGGTCTGATTCAGTTTGGACCAGTTACTTCCAGTTTTTGGCATTTAATAAAATGTAATTATCTGAGGGACAGATATAATTTATTTTATGACCTTTAGCAGAGTTTATTGCAGATATTTTGTATTATGCGTCACTACACTCCAGTATCAAGTCTGCGAAGTTTGTGAATACACTTACTTATTGTTACTGCACTTGTTCTAAACGGGCGACAAAGTAAGTACAGAATGATGAAAGCAAGAATGAGCACTGAGCAGTCTCAAGCCACAGCTGGTCGAAAAGAAGAGATTTAAGATTTTCTGTGCTGCATGTTAAGTACTGTAGTCTTACTTGAAAATATGAGATTAAGCCCAAAGATGAAGAAATAGCCTAAATACTATAATTTCATCAGAGTCGAGAAAGATTTTCACAAATGTATTAACATTTAATCACCCACATTACAGAAGATTTGATGATTTCAATCTTTAATGCACAACCGGCTGATTTATTTTCAGTTATATTGTAGATATTATCAGATGTTTTGAATGATTGATAGTTGTGTTATTCCACAATTTAAAGATGAGAAAAGGACTCTGGTTAGAACTTGTGTCAGTGTCATGTTATATTCACTTTGTGTTAGGGCCATGGTAGGGTTTGGGGTTAGGTTGGCCTAACCTACACCTCAACCCTAAACCCGACCATAACCCTAAATTTATTTTACACTAGAAAATTTGAAGAAATCAGTCAAATTGTATTAGCACAGGCTCGAGTCTTAACCAGAGCTGAAAAGAATACCATATTCTTTATATAATAAATCTTCAGAAATATTAATATAAATTTATCATATTTGAAATATTAATTATTTTTGTTGCATTGGCGGCGCCAGACCGTCCGAGCAACCAGGTCATTGGCAGGTTATAAAAAATTAAAGGCAGGTCGATAATAACAAAATGCTGTAACAATATAATAATCAAGCGGGTCTGGTTACCAGGTCGGACACCAGGTCGGACGTCTTTAAAATTACCAAGTCATTTGATCGGGTGCGACCTGGTGTGGCGCCACCACTGATTTGGGGCAAATTTATCAAGAATGAACTGTTGAATCAAATGAAATAAATTAAATATTGCTATTTGATATATAGCCTAATAACAATTAAAATCTACAAATATTTATTCATCATAAATTTCTTAAATTTTATAATTTGCAAAATTTCTAATTATGCTGATACATGATGAATAACTCTAGATATTGCTTCAAATTGCAGTGAAATGTTATCTACTGTGGACATATTTGTATCTTTAATTTGTTAATTATCTCCTTGAAAGAAATTTATAAGGGATATTGGTAGTTAAAATCACTGGAATAAACAAACATAATTCAGGATATGTAGAGCTCTGTTAAAATCCTGTGGACCTATTCGTTGAATTGGAAGGTAAGCCATTCATATATTTATTCTCTTTTTCCGATAACTGCATTATAATTAAGATATTGTCCGTGTTGGATCAGGGAACTCAAGAATAGATCAACCAAGAGCTGTATGTGTTTCGTAGAAGCCGAGTAATGCAGTCCCTAAAGAAGGATAAACTTAGAGACCCGCCTCCTGAAGAAAAAAATTGTCTCCAAGAAAATATGGCATGCATACTATACAGAATTTTATATGCCATGGACCAGCCATTAGGCAGTGCACTGAGGGAGAGAATAAAGAGGATTTTTGAAACTCAAGAATAGACCAGTTGACCAAAAACCAAGAGCCAACAAATTCAGATACTAGTCTATGTATTGTTACAGTGAAAGACAAAGTGATCTGCACTATTTTCTGTGTACTAGACCAATTGGTCGCTCATATTTCACTTTTGTAGAGGTCTTGACACATCGGGTGTGGTATATGGCAGATTAGCCTGCTTCTCCATTCACTAGTAAAAGGCCTCAGAGATAAGTTCTAAAGTACTAGTATATTTATAGATGCGCTACAAATGTCATTTTTGTATGGTTTTGTATTTATTTTCATTTCTATTTCCATACATGACAGCCACACTGTACTTGCAGGGTTTCCTTTCATAGTTTCAGTTTTTAGTATTTTGTAGCCTGCCATCTCACTGGTTAATTGTAATTTTGCCGCAAAGAGCACAGTGCCACTAATGCAAGCACAGATACACTATTAACCAGTACAGGCGGCGTTATTTGATTATTCTTTTAGTCTGATCTGGGTTTGAATCCATGACTCTTCAATCAACAGTGCGCTTGAGCTAAGCTAGTGTCAGACTACGGTACCACTACTGACTGGCTCTATGTAATTCTTTTAAAAATCTTTTATTTCCACACATGTCAGACGCACGTGCTTACATGGTTTCCTTTCTTAGTTGCTGTTTTTGGTATTGTAGCATGAATAGGGGGCCTACGTAAATCTTATTACATATTATCTGGCATTGGCCTTGGGTATCCGGGTTGCTTTCAACATTATATATTCACATTATACAGCGCTGTTCTATATCAAAGACAACACCTTGCTAACTTGTGGCACATTTAGTATAAATGTGTTGTTTCTCTGAACAGCAGACTCCGGTAAATAGTAAATTATATGTAAGCTAGCTGGCAGTTATGTGCTTCAAGTGAAATGCAATATGTCAGCGGTGTTACAACCAGATTGCAAAATTGGGGTTCACTAAATTGTCTTTTTGGAATGGTGGCAGGGTTGGGGGGGGGGGGGGTATTTTGCAATATTTTAACTACTATTTGACTCTCAATTGTCCATTCCTTTCTTCTTTTATATTTTTTTCTGGTTTTTGGCTTGCACCGTTGGATATTTCTTTTACTTATTGGTTTGACTTTGGTTCTCATACTGCTCGATGTTGTCATGATGACGGTTGCACTCTAATTGCGTTGTTGTTGTTGTTGTTTAGCACACTTTTCAAAGAAAATTCCAAGGAAACTTTTTATCACATCTTGAGGAGTGGGCAATCAACTGATCAGTCAATGATATAAATAAGTTGTTTAAAAAAGTGACGCTCTATGCAAAATGCCACAGCAGCGATAAATGAAAGTGGAGAGCCTAGTATCCAAGCAACCAAAAACCACAATCAGTTGGGGCAGTCTAGAACCCTGTAGGTGTGGTATTTGAGCGGCCAGTTGGTCTGTTACACAGGAGTCATTGCATGGACCACATGGTTACAGACCTCCTCTCTGTAGTACTTACTGCTATATGCTTTAGTCGCCTCTTACAAAATATTTCTGCAGTTTTAGTTTCAAGATCTATTCTCAAGTTGTCTGGACCCAATAGTAGCAATTGATGCCAATATCTCTCACTGCAGAACCTGTATCCAATACTAACTTTATACAGGTTGGCGTTTTCTTGGCTAGGTTCCAATACGAACCGCTTTCAAACATTATAACCTAGATCATATTGACTAGGCAATATAGATTATAGTTTGTGTACTTCAGCCTCTAACGTGACCTTGTAATCCAAATTTATTGAATTTTGTAAGTTGGAAAATTTTGTAATATAAAATCGTCGTATTATTTAACGTAATCTCTCGAATTCGGTTTCTATCAGAGTCTTTCAGATTAAAAGTTGCGGTATCTTTGACAAAGCTGAAGTGCCTTGTTGACACTATCGAACAAGTATTGATGGCGTAGTTTGTAAGCTCAAGATTACGCATTGGATTGTGAGCTTTGAAGTTCGGTTCCTAATAGTTACCCGAGTGGGTTCGGGTATGGTTGCCCGAGTGGGTTCGGGTATGGTTACCCGGGTGGGTTCGGAAAAATTGAGAATTGAAGCCAACGACAACTTACATGCTCAATGCTCGTAAGTGACAACTAAAGGAGATACGACAATGGAGGAGTAATTGCAGTGTGGCAATGCATTTTGTGTCAGACCAATTGATCTTTCAAATCTAGACTAGCATAGGTCTAGGCCACCACATCGGCTATGGCCAAGGCTGCAAAGATATCAGACTAATTATTGTTTATTTAAAGGTGTCATTTGCATAGAACGTCACTTTGAAAAACTTACAGAGTATTTAATTGATAATAGAGTCGATTAATAATTATTTAGTTCAGTGATTAAAATAAATAGTTTCTTTGTCAAAGTTACCATCTTATTGACAACTTCCCATCCTGCTTGTACAAAAGATAAACTTGTTAGGGGTCGGCAAATATAAAATAGGTACCAGTTGGCCTAATGTGAAATCTATTGAAATTTCATCCAAAACTGTTGACCTTCTTGTAGATGTTTAATAATCACAATTCAAGCATAAACTTAAATGTTGTATAATGTACAACAATGTACAACACAAAATGTAGACATTAATGTAAACTTTTTTACTATTTATCACGGCCATAAAGTGTTGAATGAGATGCATTGCCTGTACCTGCTTTCTTTAATATGCGTATATATTCACATATGACAGAACGCACATATATGTTAGTTTCCTTTCTTAGTTACTGTTTTTGTGTTTTTGTTATTTTCTTTGCCAATCCATGATTAATCGTAACTTTGCCCAATTAATAGTGCTCAACAAAGCTGCTTGCGCCTGTACACGACAAACCTACAAACCCTGAGATTTTTCTTTGTCGACCAACCCGGGACTTGCAAATTTGAAGTTATTTTATAAATTGGTTTAGCATAGAGATAACAAAGTTTGCACGTTTGAAATTTTCCCTCCGCAACGTTTTATACTCGTGAATCTCCTTCAAATGTCTGTTAAATATATTAAAACATCCTCTACATGAATAAATTTTATGATTTTATACCATTTAATATATCTATTTTCATAGGGAAAAAAATTACGAGACTAAATTGAAGTTAAAAATTTTATCTTCTGGCGTCCTATACCGTGATTCTACCCTGAATGATATAAGTTGTTGGTAACTGATTGACAATTTATACCGACTACCGGTTCCGAATAATCGGTTTATTATTCGCCTACCCGATTAATTGGCACTGATAATTTCTATGAATGTACATATAAACTTGATTGATTCTAGGAGTTACATTGAACAATAAAGGTTTCTTATGTGAAGACGTTGTGGCCATGTATCAATATGTACATTTATATCTACACATGATAGGACACGGACTGGATCTGTAAGATAATATTTAGTCAACTTTATGATACATGTGCATATACCTAATTACAAGTATACATGCAGTGTACACTTTACAGTACATATATATTGTATACTTGTTATATATTTATTATTATTTATTTATATTATACTTAGCTTAAATTTTATACTTCGTATTAAATTATCGGTTTACAATAAGATTAGTCTTGCCGTGTGAATTCAAGTTTCGATAAATATTCTAAATATTTCGAAAATTTTTGTAAAGAAGGTTGTCAAATATTTGTGCGTGCATACTGTATTTTAAATAAGAACATAATTTCAAGTAGGCTACATAGATCGCCGAGTTATAAATATACCGATTCCGATAAACGGAAAATTCAACTATCGGGTGACTTCCGATTGACAGATCAAATATCAATTTCCTTACCTATAAGTTCAGTTTTGTATGCAATTATTTGCACCCACCCTCGGTGCATCTGCACCAATACTGTCTGAACCTACATTCAATATCGTAGGCGATCGTTGGCTACAATCATACAACCAATATACAGCCGGTTTAGAAACGTGTTGAACACGAGGTTCCAAGCCTGCAAGCACGCTTTCTTTTTTATTACATTGTACGCGTTCGCCTTACGTCAGAGAATTTCACGCTGGCCTTTGCGCTTTTTATTATTCACAACATTCGCAGCTTGTAGGGCCGGGTGTAGGCATTCTATACATGTATGAATTATTTAGACCTTAGATCTTATATGGTTGCAAGAATATGGTTTTAAAGCAGAACTGGTTAGTGCAATGGAATTAGAATTAGATCATGGTCAGTTTAATGTGAAGGTTAAAATTTGAAAATTGGTAAATCTTGGCAAACACAGTATTCGCACATCTCTCTCCCTCCTAATGCACTCTGAACATCTAGATGGAAGGTCCAAGGTAACTGTGTGGCTCACGTGAGCATACCATCGATCAACAAGTTGATCCCATCAAATAGGCGTTGCCTTTAAGACACCTAACATCAGGGGCTTCTACCTCCCCCCCCAAGAGGATGGAGGCAAAATCCCCCCTCCCCCAGGGAATCTTTTCCAATGAATAAAAAAATCCCTCCCCCCAAGCTGTTAAAAAAATCCCCCTGCGTTGCTGTGGACGAAATTGACATATTGAGGACAAGATAGGCCTAGTTGATAGTTTGTCAATAGGGTTAGTAAATTAGTTCATTGTGTATACATAAACTTTTCAATTTGATAGCGCATTGGTTTTATCACATGTATTTTGTATGTATGATTGTTTACCCTAATGTCATATAAGTATATATGCAACTTCATAAATTATAGGTTGCCTTGGCAGGATGTGGCCCATGGAGTATTTTGCTATGGGCTAGGTTATTGTGACGATAGTTTACATTGTGTACGCCTTGATGGCTCATTCGGTTTGGAACGTCGGCCAGTTTGTGTCGCACATGCGCTGAAGGTTCCGTGTTCGATTCCCGGTCGAGTCAATCAGAGAGTAAAATCTTGGAAGTGTAACGGGCCAACCAAACCCACCATCCCTTTGTGGGTCGGTTAACTGACTGGAAGCAAGTAGTTAGTACGTTGTAGGCGACTACTTCTGAGGATTGCGAAGTTCATGGCAAGTCTGACATTCATTTCTATCGTATCTGTGAAGAGTGGCTATTTTACCAAAAATAAATGACAAAATTTGTCGCCTGCGATATGATGTATCGCTTAGTTGGATATCAGCTCCCGTATATATACAAGCTTTATTCTGAACATGACAAAAACTTTAACTTTTAAGTGTTATTGAATAAAGCTGTTATTGTGTTGCAGGTTTATACTGTTGGCCTCCTGGAGGCTGGAGAAGAGCTTGATAGATACAAGTTTATGCACAGAATAGTCCACCGGATTCAACATGGGTAGGTAGCGTTTATTCTTCAAGTCAGAAATAAAAGTAACACGGTTAATAATGTAAAAATTATTTCAATCCTTAGAATATGGATGTCAACAGTTGTTAACATTTAAATATTAAATTTTTGTATATGAATATAAACTTTATTTTTTGTTTGAACTTTGAGTTCTTGAGCATGAAGTATGTTAATAATTATTGAGAAATTTTCTAGTCAGACATGTGTAATTTTTCATAACATCAGGTTTAGTGTTACTATTTTTACACTAAAGAAAGTTGTGTCTTAACTGCCATATTCAAAATGAAATCAGATGACCATCTCTGTTTCGAAATGCTGTACTTAATGCATCATATTGTGTGGTTTCACTGTCATGCCTAAGCATCAATAAAATCAATCAATTAATCGGTAACTCGGTCGATCTTATCATTTAATCAATATTAGATTCATTGTATGATAGAACCTGTTCTGGGTTTTAAAACCTTCACTGGTTTTCTGGATTTTGGCTTTTTGCACAGTTTAAACTTTAAAGGACCTTTGCTTGTCAATGCTTGTCAGATTGACTTTGGTTTCATAGTGCTCGATGTTGTCATGGACGACGGTAGCACTCTGATTGTGATGTGGTAAAGGCACACCATAAGTGACTCAGGACTAACTTTTTGAGCTGATCCCATTTCAAACGCTTCAGCACACTGATAACGATTGTCATTAATCTAGCGGCAAGGTCGCCATTCACACGTTCGATCCTAGGGATCATACGGCAGACCTTTGGTTAATTTCACAATCTTCTCTACCAGTTACCCACTAGTTATAGTTGCCTATATCATTCTATGTTTCAGCAGTCTGCCCTGACTTGGCTAACGTTGTAATAGCTCCATGTGTGATTGTGATGGTTGGATTGCCGGCACGTGGCAAGACCTACATATCAAAGAAATTAACCAGATATCTTAACTGGATTGGCATCTATGCTAGAGGTATGAGGCATTGAGGAAATTACAAGCCTTATTTTTTATGAATAGGTGATATCTAAGTGATAATAATAAATTAAACGTCAGTTTCCTCATCCAGAGATGATGTCAGGGCTGTCAGATAGTAGGGTTGAGGTAAGTTTGAGTTTAACGTCAAGGTTTCCGGGGCACTAGATGGCTCAACAAGTCAACATAATTTAGCAACTACCGCCACAAAGATTGAGGATAATCTTATTGTACAGCTTCACGTCACAGAATACCATGCAGTTCATTGCAGATCACCTAGTGATACCAATTGGCGTTCAATGAATATCGATATCACTGAATTTAAAATATTGAGCTCAATCCTTATTTTATTTTACTAAGCATAATTTCTTCTTAATTTCTTATTAAGAGTTCTGTAAAGTTTTAGACCCGGCTATTCGAGAACTTTAAGGTTATAAGAGTCGTGGAAGCATGCAGCGATAATTCTTTGCATTTATGTGACAATTCTTTGCAAATGTGATTGAGTGTCTCTGTGAAGCAATAGGTCTCGCGCAGATACCCAGTGTGCTTAACGCCAATAAGACAAATTTTGATAAATAAAACCCTTAAGACCAATTTGGATTGATACCATTTATGAAATCATCTCACAATATTTATTATAATTTATTATTACTATTTATGTTTTATTTATTGTTAGGTACTATATATTACTAAATTTATATTTTATTATTCTTATTTATTACAATTGGTTTTTTAATTAATTTGTTTACAGTTTTTAACGTGGGTGAGTACAGAAGGAAGGTGGTTACTACGATGACCAGTACTGCAGACTTCTTCAGGCCGGACAATAAAGAAGCTAGCGAGATTAGAGAGTTTGTATTATGCTAATTTATTTAATTGTTTATTTTTCATAGGTTTTTTAAACAGCTAAGTTGTAAACATGTGTACTCCTAAATTTTGTTTTATTTCTTTTAAGCTTTCTCCATCGAAGTGTTGCACTTACAATACAATACAAAACTAAAGGATTTTTTATGGCGCCTCTATATACTAGGTGCATCAGCGGCGCTTATTGGCACAGTGATGGGAAAAGTAGTTTAGCTTCCTCAAGTCTGGAATTTGAGCAATCAATTGGTATAGTGCGCAGAAGCCATGGCCCAGACTACTGTGTCCTTCACTGCAGTATCTGCGTTAGTCGGCTCATACAAAACAAATGCAGTTTTCGGTTGGTCTTTACTCAAGTTTCCCGGACCTAGTCCTGGAAGAAATGCACTTCTGCTTCAAGTGCGTAGTGTATTTATGCCTCTCTATCCTCAGTTTTTCTTTTCATATCCACATATATAATATTACATGTATGTGGTAGAGAAGGTAGAACAGGTGAAGAACTTTCAATACCTAGGTGCATGGGTTACTGAAGACGGAAGATGTGAGATAGCTATAAGAACAAGAATAGCCATAGCCAAAGATGCTTTTACTAAAAGAAAGGAATTACTCTCGAGGAGAATGAAGTTAA
>JAQFZF010003605.1:0-11220 GCA_034695365.1 Enchytraeus norvegicus
TTTATGGAAGATATGATAAAAAATAATTTGGTGCCTTTTTTATGAATCACAGTGTATATTTTACTATCTTAACATAACATAACATAACATAACACTACTGGGTCAGGAAGCATAAGATGCTTGTTTAAGACCCATTCCACTATTCACTCTAACAAACAGCTATAGGTATACACAACATCAGTGCCGGTTTCAGGGGGGGGGGGCTTAGCCCCCCCAAACCTGTCAGTTAGCCCCCAGATTTTGGAGGGGCTATGAAGGGCTAAAAATTGCTAGATATTGGGATAGTTATAGATTAGTTCGACTCAGAGTAATAACGTTTCCAGACACCTTTTATTCGCAAAACATTAAAGTCACATAAATTTCTTTGCAATAAGCTTATAAAACTTTCTTTGCTAAACCATACCATTGTCGCCCATTTTACCGTACCTTTTGTTAGAGAAAACGGTATTTTTTGCGAAACTGTAATGTTTGTTAACAAAATATAAGAAATGTATACAAATTTTGCCACTTTCTTTGCTTGCTCTCCCTTTGTGCACAAGCACAGTGGTGACCGACCGCGCTTCACGCGCTACCCCGGTGGTAACCGAACGCGCTTTACGCGCTACCCAGTGGTGACCGACAGCGCTTTACGCTCTACCCCGGTGGTGACCGACCCCGAGCCGGGGGCTCAGCCCCCCTTTAGACTCCCCAGAACTTTTGGTCTAGAAGCACTGCACAACATACTAAACACAACATACATGTAGTTCAGAGGGTCATTAAATCACAAATTGTTATCTAGATCTCTTCTTAACTATAATCCTCACTCTGAGATAAACTCTAAACTGTCAGCATAACACAACAAACCTAGAAGCACAACATACAGTACATTTTATTAATATTCCAAAGTATACACTTTTTCTGCGTTTTCTATTAGGCCAATGTAATTTTTTTTAAATTATTAATGTGGATACACCAACATTTCTACAATCATCTTCAATAATACAAATAATCCTAAAGTTCATAGTTAAATTAACTAAAACATAACAGATCAATTTATACTATAATTTAACGCTATAAATTTAATAAGTTTTACCTTGAAACTGGTATTAAATTTCCTATATAGCCTGCCTAGGTATCATATCTATTTATGAAGGCATTGGCAGAATCTGCCTCGATAACCCCACTCGGAAGAGCATTCCAAGCATTCACAACTCTTTGACTGAAAAATTATTTTCTTATTTCCAATCTACTTCTAGATTTAATAAGTTTATAACCATGACCTCTTGTTCTACTGTTTACAGATAACTTAAACCAAGTACTATATTTTACTTTGCTGGAACCCTTAATTATTTTGAAGACCTCTATTAAATCACCCCTAATTCTTCGCTCACTTAGAGTTTTTTGTTTTGTTTTTTAATCTTCTTTTATTCCACACATGTCAACCGCACGTGTTTTCAGGGTTTCCTTGCTTAGTTTCTGTTTGTGGTATTTTTTGTAGTCTTCCTTCCCACTGGTTAATCGTACCATTTCCGTAAAGAGCGCACCATGCAGCAAGCGCCGATACACGATTAACCAGTACCGGTGGCGTTATTAACTTTCTGTATTCTGAGCTGTGTTTGAATCCAAGACTCTTCAATCATCTTACGCCTGAGCAGTGAGCGCACCAAGCTAACCACTAGACTACCGCCACCGGCTCTCTTTGTGCTCTCGAGCTCTTGTTTGGTCTATGAATTGGGGAGAGGTACGATGAGTCGCCTTCCTAAATTGGCTATTGGTGGAAATCGGTCTCTGATATATAATAATATTAAATTATGGTCTTTATTAACTATCAAAATAAGTAGTAAAAAGCAACAGAAAATGAAAGAATTAAATTTAACTCAACTAAACCAATAATGGCTGAGCGTCCTAATCGTCGGTAACGTGTAGGCTAAAATTATTATGTGCACAACAAGCTTAAATGTGGTGCAGCAATAGTTAGTTACCGTAAGCAGTATCTAATAATCATAATCTACAGCACGCTTTTAATACTTTTATTAAAGTAATTCCAAACTATTTGAAAATTTAAACTGCATCATATTTTCTGCCAGACAGTAATTGCCGTAGGGACTACAGCAATTATGTCTTACTATGTTAAAAAATGCAGTAGATTTTGGCTTTAAATTAAATTAAGTTAATCCATAAGATTGTAAATCTTTCCAGATGATTTGTTTTAGATGATCTATCTATTCCGGCACCGGCTGTTTAGTAGATTTTGGCATAACCTTGCTTGAATTTTTTCACTTTGTTTTGTTTATACGTGTGTTAAGTGCCGCTCGCTTTATTCTATTAGCGTGACGCCAGTTACTGTAGGCTATGGGCAAACTCTACATTGTAATTCGTCTAAATACGTTCACGTGCCGAAAACATTCGAAATTAACTTATTTCCTGCGCTATTATTCCTGAATCCTGATGTTCTTCACGTCAGTTGTTTATGAGTCCTCCTATTAATATTGTTTTAGGAGTTTTCTGTGAAGCCAATTTTTTAGTCTTTTATAATTTTATGTTATGGGTTCTTCCTATTAATTCATTTTTTAAATTAACTTATTTGCTTCACTATTATTCTTGAATCTTGAGTCGTTCCTTTCTGTTTTTATGAGTTTTTCTTATTAATTTTGTTTCAATTATGTTGTCGGCAACATTAGGTATATAAAATAATGCACGGCCTTACGGATTTGAGACCTGAAGATTTTTTTACGTTTTTAATTAATAATTTGAGAGGTCATAGATTTAAGTTATTTAAACTTAGTGTAAGGACTGATACTGGCAAATTCTCTTTTTCCTTCAGGGTGGTGCACTTGTGGAATGCTCTGCCTGATGAGGTAGTTAGTGCTGTGTCTGTGAATAGTTCAAAAAATAAGATTGAATATGTAATTAAGTTTGGTTGGGGATTGAAATAAGCTTTTAGCTTTCTTCCCTGTTACTGCTACCTAAGGATTAGTTGAATGTTGAGTGTGCCATGATTGAGTGTTGGTAGCAGATCTAGTAAATTCTGGTAAATTCTCAGAAAATTAAATTTGTCCCTCATTTAAATGCTTCACACAAAAGTGTGGTTAAGGCCCTCATAATGGGACCACTTAAATCGGCTGATCAATAGTATGCTCAATAATGAGCAAGATAGTTGACTGTGTAGAAATTTGTGCCTAGGACCTGCCATCTTTCAGAGCCCTGGATAGATAAATTAATAGATCTATAGATCTCTATAAACAATAAACATGCCGTGTAGGCAGTGGCGTTTCTGAGGGGTGCCTAGGGTGGTCATAGCCATTGCCACCCCAAATGACGGGCTGGCCACTAAAAATCTAAGATACTAAGATATAATGTCTACAATGCATGGAAACATCTAAAAAATGTAATATACCGTATGAGGCTTATGGGCCCCAAAAATTTTGCTTTGCCATCCCCCTGACCACCCCAATCTGCATAAGCCAGAATCGCCAAGTGCTGTGTGTTGGATCTGGCACACATAAGAAAAGACTAACCGAAGCTGCACATATTTCGTAGAAGACAACTAACTGGTTAACGAGATCCCTCATAAACCAAAATTGTATAGCCAATATTTTCTCCAAGAAAATATGGCATAAAAACTGAACCACTGTGTGCCATGGACCTGCCGTTAGGCAGTGCACTGAGAGAGAGAAACTAACATACTGAAACTCCAGATCCTCCTCCGACCTATTTCCATCAGAATCATCCGAGTCCTCACGACGCCGAATATTGCTTCTCTTTGGCTTCTTTATCTTCAATTCTTCCATTTTGATTACGGTACTAGTTATTCAAATGTAATTTAATGCCAATTTGTTAAACTAATAAATGCAAAGGCATGATAATGTATACATTTAATATTAAATAATTAATAATAAAGTTAATCTCAATTTTAAATTAAAACCCAAATATTATTTTTAATATAATTTATGACTAATAAATTTTATTTTTCTTTCTATCACAATTTCTCAAGAGAGGATTGAAACCAGTATAATGCTTAATATAATATATTTGGAGTTTAATTAGAGAAAAATGTCATGTTTAATTTAACAACTTCAATGGTAGATAAAACGATTAACCAGTGGGACGACCGAATACAAAATATACCAAAACACAGCTACTCTGTAAACAAGTGCGCCTGAAATATGTGGAGAGAGAAAGGGTAGAAAAACAAATTAACAATAATATACCATTAAAGCGTAAATTAAATAATTATTTTATTTTTCAGTGAACGATATCAGAACGTTTGTTTACAAACACTGGCCCAGCAACATGGTTGCCAAGTTAAGGTTTTGCAGTCGTCTATGATCATGTCCAGCACTATGAATCCAATTCAGATCGGTATTTAAGGACCATTAAACGGTTAATAGCACATAATAGAGATAATTAATTTGTTCTAAAGCACTATTATAGTTTCTAGCTACAACTTATTATATTTTAATAGACTGAATATAAACTTTGGAAAGAAGAAGAAGAAACTAAATCTAGCCTTAAAAAGTTGACTTCAGTTGGCAATTGGCATCAGTGTATGTTTACTTTTTGTGCTGCTTTTAAATTCTGTGTAAAATTAAACTTAAAATTGTCAATAATTTAATTTTAAACAAATTTGACAGAATTAAGGATTAATTTCTTACTTGTACAACTCTACTGAATATTAACAAATAAAATGTATCAATTATATTGCAAAAAATACTAAAATCCTATGCTACAAGCAAAGGCTCTCCTATTTCTATAAACAAATTTACTATACCAGAATTTAAGCTTATTTCAGTCCCCAACCAAATTGAATTACATCGTCAATCTTATGCATAAAAACTATTTTCTCTGCACTGGTTTACACATCATCAGACCTGTAGAGCATTCCACAAGTTCACCACCCTGAAGGAAAAAAGAGCTTGCACCGATCTTTTAAAATGCCTGGAAACTTTGCCTTGGGACTGAAGGAATCAGTCCTTACACCGAGTAACCATAGATATGCGGGTAACTTATAGCTATGACCTCCCAAATACAAATATTTGGATGTATTTATAGATATTTTGAAGCCTTTATTCCTTAAAATTATAATAATAAATTTTTATGTTTCAGCAATTACCTTAAATCTATTTAACACTCCAAAATAAAGCAATATATAAAATGAATGCAGCAAGCACATTGGGTGATGTGCCGGGACTTATTTATGGCTCGGAGATGTCTGGAGTAACTCAGCTCGGTGCTTGCGGAAGTTCCGGCGGTTATACGAGAAAGTTTCTGAAGGACCTTGTCAGTCCGTACAAGATAACGCTGTTGATGATCATTGATAAACATTACACGATGTCGATGCCACCGGAACCTGTGTACAGTGACTCTGAGGATTGCGATATCATGATTATTCTTCTGGAACTTGTTCTCGTATGATCATTTTACTCTCCTGAATCTTATTGAATTTTATATTATTTATTAATTAATGTAATAATTTATTAATAATGACTTGTTGATCAAAATTTATAATTAATAATTTTAATATTTATATTTAATATTAGTGTGTTGACTGTTGAAGCTTTGAAGCTTATGATACCCTAAATATTGGATTTTTCTTCATTCAGGATTCCTTTCAACTGGGTGAGTTAGAGTGAGGCTCGAACTCTAATAAGAACCTTACAATTTGATATTTAATACAAATCGAAATTAAAAACTTATAAGGTGTAATAAGATCGTGGAGGACTGGCGCTAACGTTAAGTTGCTATTTGGAGTATTTTTCATTTTAGCATCGCGAATATGAATAAGTCTAATAAATTCATAAAATATTGTTGGACAACTCTTCTGTTGAATAAGCCTCACAGCATTGTATTCATTAATCTTGGTATTTATTATTCGTATTCAATAACACATTGAGCATGACATAAGCCATCCATTGTAGAGAGCCTACTATGGATTCCCCCAAAGAAAGTCACTTGCAATAGATACTATCCAATGTATCCATGCACTTCTGGAATATAACACCCATTTCATGAAAATTGTACCTCTAAGCTCATTGATTCAATGACAATTCATGATGATATCGAGCACTTTAAACGTCAAGCGTTTAATTCATTAGTAATTTAGTCAATCATTCGTCGAAACATAATTAATACATAAACGATTTAATACCCAGTACGTTGACTTTGCATGGCTGTATTTTAGAAACCACCTGTTAATTCGAAAAAAAAATAAAACATAGTATTACTTTGGGAATTGAAGTTTCAATAAGTAATGAAAAATTGCGCAGTATCATTGCGCATTTATCAGTCAAATATTTGAGTGTTACTGCTGAAAAGAAACAGTACACAGTGTACTGTTTCTTTAGCGACAGTTTGCTGTATTCATATAAACAAACGTAAATAATGGCCTGCATAAGAAAATATTCCACAAAAGATACACAGGTAATATGAAAATCCGGTTCCCATAAGACGCCCGGCCATAGACGGATGGCAGGTCCTGTAAGCTAACTTTAATGTCTGTTTCCACATCGAAGGATACTGTTAGAGATGGACCGGACTGGTTCTCAAACCCATGCCATAGGCCTACTAAATATGTTTGCCAAAATGTGTGCAAACTGTGCATGTGGTAAAAACAGTAGCTCTGAATATTTAATAAAATTCGCCGAAGGTCAATTCAATAGATTAACCTTAATCCAACTATACTGTATTACAGTACTTTAACGCTTCTGAACACTCCTACTGCAATGTTAAACCTCCATAACCTCTATTAACACATGGTATAAAACATAAGTCAATATATAGAAGTTTCACTTTAATTTTTAACAGCAGGAAATTAATCCAAAGCCAATATCGTAGGGGAAAGGTGACTCATTCCGAAAGTTTATCTCTTTTATAGTATAATATTTGTTCGATCGGCCAATGAAACTTCATTATTTTTGAGGTAAAGAGAAATTGTGTGATCAAAGATTATATTGAAGCCACAATCAAAAACGTCACTGTCAATAATTGTCAAACGGCTTATCTTGATTGTACTTCCATCATCTTTGTCACAATATTATACTACTTAGCCTATATTAGGCCTATCTCTCTATTTGTCTCTGTCTCTCTTATCTCTGTTGATTGTTTTCACTTACAATACGATAATACAATAACTTTAATGGGTTAGAAAACAACTTGCTTGTTGAGGCCCATGTCTAACTTACCTAAACACTACCTTAATTATCACACATACACAATGCAATACAAAACGGGTAAAATGACCGTCCCACCAACCGACGACAACATCAGGGACGTGTATTCAGGACCAATAATTATTAGTATTGCCTGTCGTATTTTATTAAACTACCGTTGACGTTAACACAATTAATGCAATATTAAGGTGGTCACTGGTCAGCTAGATAGGATACACTGTATCCTATCGGACGGCCTTCTCTCTGATTTTTAATTTTGTGTGTTTGTTCTGTGTGTTTGTGCGCGCATGCACGTTGTCTGTTTGCACTTTCTCTTTTGAACTTTTCTGATTGATTATGAAAATAAACATAGAGTTCTCTCTCTCTCTCTCTCTCTCTCTGTTAGAGACGGCCCTGATATCGTCGTAAAATAATGAAACGGACGTTAAACCATTATTGTATTGTATTGCTATTTTACAGCATAATGAATAATATTTACGGTACGCCTTATAATTATTTAAAAAGGATTTTTTCTTCGTGCCACACATGACAATTTATTGCCACACATGGTAACAACACATCTTCGCAGGGTTTCCTTTATTGTTATTTTGCATTCATGGTCTGCCTGTATACAGTATATAATTACGTTCAACACAACTAATAACCGCTACGGACAGGCAGTGATGGGTACCTAACTAAATAAAAGTAGTTTAACTAAACTACTTTTTAAACTAAAAAGAGTAGTTTAACTAATTTTTAAACTAAACTTAAAAAAGTAGTTTAACCTTTAACTAATTAAAAGTAGTTAACTATTTAACTACTTTTCTAACTACGTTTTTACACACAATTCGCTGTTTTCTATATAGAATTTAACAAAACCCATACATGAGCTCTACTAAGCTATAATTGCCACAGAAATCAACAAGAAAACATGATTCCTATAGTATTGTTTTATGTAAAATAGAGAAATGAGCATGCATTCATTCATTCTGGCCTTGCTCACAACTTAGACAACATTTATTATTACCAATATTGTAGACTTTTAACATAAAAAAAGTAGTTTAACTAAATATAGTTACTAACTTAAAAAGTAGTTTAACTACTCTTTCAACTAAACTTAAAAAAGTAGTTAAACTTTTGCTCTAACTAAAAAAAGTAGTTTAATTAAATTGTTAACTACTTTTAGTTAACTATTGCCCATCACTGCGGACAGGTGACCAAGAGCAATGCTTGTTAGTATACAGTACCTATATGATTATTACAATTATTAGACTCAAACTCAGTTGGGGATCTAGGAATTTTTGAGGGGGGCCAAATATATTTTGGACATGAATTCTTTTACAAGGGGGGAGATTTAATCGAGGCTCATCAATGGGTGAGGTAACGGATCCAAAATGTGTATTTGCATGGGTCAAATTGTAATAATTTTTATATCGAGGGGGGCCGGGGGCGCTCACAGATCGAGGAGGTCACCCCCTTCCCCTCTCCCTTCCCCTCTCCCCCTGCCCTTAAATCTACGCCTGATTAGAATCAAACACGGCACTGTATTTTCAATTAATCAATCAATCAGCAAATGGATAGTGCTGCATATCCGGGATCAGCGAGAGACCTTCTATCTTCGTCAGAGGCTCTCAATCATTTTTCAGAGGTTTAATGCGATTTGCATACGCGGCTCTTTCAAACTAGTCCAGCCGTTTGATTCATTCCATTCATAAAATTTAATAACAAAAACCACAGAGCTACTAACGCTCAGGGTAAACAAAATCAATCGGCCAATCAATTAATCAATCTGTCTCTAGTGCATGAACTCTCAAATGGCAGGTCCAAGGTACACATTCTGAAACACGGTCTGCTATCACGCTCACTAGTGAGCACTCCATCGATTTGATCATCAAATTGACCTCATCTTTGAAATTTTGTTAAATTATTTAGTCAGCAGATGTTGAAAAGTTTTACGATTTTGATTGTGTGAAATGAATATAAAGTTTTTATTGGATTCAGGGACCAGATTTGACTCTGATACAGTTGATCGAGAGATTTGGAACATTAGCGCATCCAGAACTAATTTCAAGCATTCTTGACAGGTTAGATTAGTTTTATCGCACATTAATATGTTCTAGACGTCCCTGATATCATCATCAGATGATGAAATGGACGTTAAACCATACTGTATTGTGGTGTAATTTATTTATTTGAACAGCTCAATGTTATTGACTTGGACTGTAACAAAAGCTAATATATGTAAGAAAAATATGTCTAAATATAACATCTCTGTTTCCATTTCCATGTCCTGAGGATAATGTCAGTGACTGACCTTGCTAGGATCGAATCCATTAACTCCTGCTTATCAGGCAAGTGTGCCACTTACTAAGCCATCCCATCGAGACAACAGCACTATTGGGCAAGGTAATCCATATATCACGCAATGAGATCGCAATTATAGCACTAATTGCATAGATCGATGATCGACGTCCCTGATATCGTTGTCAGATGATGAACTGGACGTTAAACCACTATTTGATTTGATTTTGATTTAACCACTGTTAAGACATTAATTAATTAAATATGATAAAACTAATAAATAAAATAAAATAAATGATGTTGTAATGCTTAATATGTGCAGACTAACTGAGATGTTTGACGGAGGTCTCGATATTTTATACAAGCTGATGCAAAAGATTCCAGAAAGTTTGTTTGCAAATAATGACCTGGCGTTTAATGGTCCACCTGCCATGTCTAAATCTTCTGTTATAGGTGTGTTGCTTATTAGTTAGTAAATCATGTTATATGTCTTATGCATCTTGCGTACAATGTAGATACAGTGATGGTATCCCCCAGGAATGTGTTTTCTGTTGCTTTGTTCATGCTATGTAATGCAGTTTATTTTTTTGCATGCGCCTGGACTAGTGGTATATCAGCTAGAGTTTTGACATTATCTTAAGTTGTAGTATAGATATGTTTTGTTAAAGTACATTGACATTGCTTAGGTTCACAGTTGGAATCCAAGGCTCACCTGTCACATATGTTGCTCTCTGATAGCAAAACTAGATTGAATTCTAGAACATCGGTTTAAATAGTGTGAGACTATTGTTCCATTGGTTCACAGTTCGAATCCCAGGGCTCACCTGTCATTGATGCAATTAATAGCCTTTAGGCTTTGAAATTGACTTTAATGAAATTCAATTTTAGCCTTTAGCAATCATTTTAACATTTATTGAGCTTTTGCTTTAATTTTACCAAAAAAATGTTTGTCTGTTTCTGCAGGAAAATTTGTACGTTCAGTGTGTATAGCATTTGAGAAGCTTGAATTCAGTCTGGTGACGAAGCTGTTCAACCGGTTTGAGGCAGAATTCAGAGAAGTGAGCAAGCGGATCAAGATAACAAAGCCATGGGATGAGGAGTACTCGACGTTCGATGTATCTAATGTTTGTATTGAGATCATACCAGTAGAGAAGTCTGCGGATCCGGAGAGTGACGGCAATAGGTGTGTGTTATTTAAGTAATTTTATATCCTGTAATTATATATCTAGTAACCTAGAGTTTCTGTCTATTTATCAACCCAGTGTTCTGCCATCAAGGTCCAAGGCATTAGGGATCCCAAACCCGCTGAGCTCAATCCCGGGATTTCGGGATTGAGCAACAAGGATTGAAACAGCCTGTAAAGAAGTCGACATGCATTCACACATAGTTGATCGAAAATATACAATACAATACAATGAGGATTTAACGTCCGGTTCCTCACTCGAAGGCGATGTCAGGGACGTCTCAAACAGACTGTGCAGCTACAAGCAGTTCTATACCACCAGAAACAGCGGGATGGTTGATAGGGCGTAAGGAGCTCAGCAAGATAGGAAGGTTTACCAGAGTGGATAATCTAAAAGGTCAGTGAGGCAATTTTGTATTTTATGCGTTCTGAGATGGGGAACCAATGCAGACCTTTTGGAAGGTCGGCTGTATGAGAATGGAATTTTGTGGTTTTGCAAACAACATATGCTAAAGTGTTCTGCACGCGTTGGAGGCGGATGATAGAAGTGTTAGGCAGACCATTAAGCAAAGAATTGCAGTAATCAATCTTGGAGTGGACAAGAGCATT
>JAQFZF010003606.1:0-11219 GCA_034695365.1 Enchytraeus norvegicus
TTTTAAATACTTTAATACTGTATAATTAGTTTTACAAAATCTCTCTTTATTCTCATTAAGAGAGAGCTATGTTTATTTGTTCAGAATAGACAAAGTCAGCAAGCAGTCAGGAATCGCACAAGCGAACATACACTTGTATCAACTTGTAGCGGCCATCTGTAAGGACAGAAATGATCCTATCCAGCTGGCCACCGATATAGGCTACTTTATTATATGGCCTTCAATTAACCATGCAGTTACATAGCCAGTTATTTGGAATAGTTCCTAAATGTAGGAAAATAATATACATGTATGTACAATGGATAAATATATAATGTAAATATAGTATGTAAGCTTATAAATGTAACATAATTATTTCAAAATCTAGCCTAGAGATATCATTTGTAAATTTTATGTAAATGTATTAATTAGGCATTCATTTTGATATACAACTTGTGTAATTGTGTATATATAAATTATACATCTGATCTCCATATTTGATATTATTTGAAACTAGGGCTTCGAGGTAATTTCTATCTTGCTACAATATTAGTTAATATCTGCAATAACACTGTACTTGAAGTTGTGGCGATTGTTTTGACGTCCCTGACGTCACCCCTGGATGAGGAAATGGACTTTAAACCTTTATTATTATTAAATTTTGTCAGTCAACGATAAACCGCGAACTTACTAACCTTGAATATAACTAAGATGTACCTGGAACTTTGGGCCCTGTGGTCAATATTTAAGATAGATTGAGAATTGTAGCTAATTCTATAGTTCTATGCTAATTGATCATTAATTAACAATCTATTGATAAAACTTTACTTGATGCGATGTGTGAGATTTTGAGTCCAAATACGACCTATTACAAAATAAAACTAAGGGCCTTGAGGGCCATTTGTTGAACTTCAGTCACCTTCGACAGAGTAAGGTTATCTTATCAGTAGCCATGCTAGTTAATAATAGATCTTGTTCAATGCCATGATCCTGGTGTGCAATCCAAAGGCACGATCATCAATGTGACCTTTACGTTCTTATGATTTCATGAACTCGTGCCATGTATAATATTAAAGCTCTTTATTGTTGACTAGGTTGAACGTTACAGTTTGTTACTAAATAACCAGACGACATTGTGTAGCTGAACTGATTATATTTGGCCTATGAAATTCATAACAAAATCAGATTTGAGCTGACAATACACTCAGCAGAGTTTGCTTGCAAGAATAAATGAAATAAGCAGCGATCACTGATCATAGGTAGCGACAACAGATATGCCTAATTAGTTAGTGTGATCACAACACAGCACATAATGTATGGTACATACACATCACTAACAATTAAAAATATATACATCATTGCTAAATATAGCACACAAAGTGACACAATATCTTTTCAGTTTTAGTACCGTATAAAGCGTATAATACAGATTATATCTACTACACATCATCTTATCCAGTAACCAAAGTTTATAAGTTTAACAAAGTTTATAGTTTAGTTTAAAAAAAATCTAAACAACTTTTTCAGTTTAATAATTGTTTAGTTAAAGTACTTTTTTATAGTTAGCTATCCATCACTGCCAATGCGCCACATACTTTGCAGTGTTATATCAGTTCAGGAAATCATTTCAGTTTCAGTAAGTTTTTTAGAAATCATTTCTATACAGTTTGAAACTAACTGGCACCTACATGGGCCTTATAGATATTTAATAGAGAATATAAAATATAGAACTATTATCAATAAATATATACTAGTTGTATTTATATGAAACATAACTTTCTATTCGTTTATAAAAATATAAATTTATTACAGCACCAAGTAAAAGGTAAATTGTCAACCGCTACTGAGAGGCATGTCTCAGCCCGGCCGTCGTAGTAGATGGGGGGGGGACTCCGAATGCAGATCCCTCCTCTCCTGGGTTATTCGTGAAGTTTAGCAGAGACGGGATTAACTTGGTGTATAGCATCATCATGTCCCTATGTCATCGTCAGAATGAAACGGACGTTAAATTTGCATTGATTTATTGATGATATAACAAATAAATACGAAAAAGGACACAGCCAAATTAGCAATCAATAAGTGCCTTTAACGCACCGATTCAATCGATATTCCATGTGGAGGAAAATAATAGAGGAAAAATAGCCTACCATATTATTAACAAGCGCTAGAAGACTTTTGAACCATTGTGAATTATGCGTACACTTTAATACGAGATTGTGCTGCAACATTTGTGCATAATTCCTTCAACACAAAGGAAGGCTATATAACAGGGTTTAACAAAATGGATAATTGTGACAAGAAAATAATTATTAGTGTAAACACAATAATATTATAAGTTATAACTATATTTTACTATCAATCACCAAGGAAATTAGGCTTACCACACTCGCATTCATTTCAACAAATAATTTACATTAAATTCTATTCTTCTAAGAAAAACAGATTTGCCATAAAAATCAAGCCCATTCTACAAGGTAAAATAGTGCATCATGCTATAAAATCCATTGTTAAAATATAAATTGGCCCATATAGGCCTATTTCCTGCATTATTTCAATTAGGCCTCTGTACTAAGAATTTTTGATATAAATTATATTACAGGCTAATCAGTGCAACAGTGAATTAATTAATACAAATGTTTAAACTTTAAAGCAACATATTAATTTCATTACACTAACATACTGATCCATTTGGCGTAAAGCTTACTATCACTTTTGATAATAATTAAAAAATAGTAGCCTAATTTGTACAATTCACAAATGGACCTAAACATATCTCCTCGTTTACAATGACTTTCATTATGTAGCAAATATTAAGCATTACTTGAAAAGGTCGCAGCCTGCTCAATGCTCATGCGGCAGGTCAACTTTACTCAACCACCGACCTAAGTGTGTTTTGTGTTGGATCTGTTATGTCATATTACACAAAGACAACAAAGTCAATATCGCTTGAAACCAAATAGCATTAACCAAATAACAACAAGCAGCATTGCGCCATGAAGCCATGAAAGCCGTTGCTGGCTACCTGTGCGTCTCATAAACCTTAATTAGTAGGCTATATTTAGAGATTTTACTGCAAGCGATCAAGCCTACATCACAGAAGTATACAATACACATACATAAATGATAAATACTAACATTCTGAATAAAAACAGGAATCCGAAAATAAATATTCAATCCTAGGATATAAATTCTATATGACAAAATACATAGTGCCAAAAAATAATATTATGTCTAACAGTATAGAATTTGCTAATGTCAGTATTCTTCAAAGCAAACATAATTATTCTAAAAATTTTTATTGAAGCTGTCGAATACGGCCTCGAACATAACCCGGTATAGGGCCCACAATATTGCCCACATTCATAGAAGATAATCAATCTTTAAGTGTATTTTATAAAGCTCTGCTCTATGCGATATGATACAGTGAGACAAAACAAGCAACCAGTGGGCCAAAACCACTACTGGTGTGGCAGCCTAGACCTATTTACGTTTGGAATTTAGAACAGAGGTATTAATCCAGAAGAACTCGAGCTTTCATTATTCTCTAAGAAGGACATTTTGATTTGTAACGTAACAATTTGAGAAGAAAATCAATTTCAACTGAAAATAGGTCCATTATTTAAGAGGTCAGTCGCAAGAATATCTTCAAATTCCTAACAAAGCAGCAACTTTACCAGTCCCGTATAAAAGATGTAAACAGTTAGACAATTCATGCCCTACTAGCATATCTTCAGCATGACATAAAAACATAATATCACAACATACCATTAGACCTACTTACTTCCGTTGATATGTACTTTCCTTATTTAGCAATATATTCCTGACAGCAAATATGAGTAGAACCATGTAAATCACGTTAGTTGAATTTCATGTTAACAGCATATAAACTTATAAAGGATCAGCTTCACAAATATAAGTTTATTATGAAAGCCATATAAAACAACGAATACTAAACTTTCAAAAATAGGCTATCTATGGCTATCCTTATTTTAATTTAATATACTAATTTTAATTATTATCATATTATTTGTTACTAAATGTACAGAAATCAATTAAATAAATGAATCAATTAGTTGATCACAATCACATATCAGGTATAGATAGATAAGCAAATTTCACACAGTGTCATTTTTAAAATGTTATCGTTATCAGTACCGTATATAAATTTATTCAATTTAATAAAAGTTCTCAAAACCATTGCAACAATCTAGCATTAATACATTTAAAAGACAGTAATATAAATTTGTCTCATTAAGAATATACCAGCCATACAGTATAATAGCTGGTACACGTATAATACATTGCCATTACAAATGAAATGCAATAAGCTCAATTATACATGATACGGTACCTAATGATAAATTGAGAGTAAAGTCGTGTAGCTTTAACCAGTGTCAGCCACATTCTTATAAAAGATTCTCTACTAAAATTATTTTTTGAAAACCCATGCCATGCATCTAGTGTCTGTCTGACATAGAGTCACAGATGGTACAACTTATTAATTATAATTATAATTAATCATAGATCAATTGCATAAAATAGCATTGCAAGGTCTCATAATTGTACAGTAGGCCCTGTAACAAAAAAACATTGATATTGAAAATTTGATTTTTATTATATTATGCTACTAAAATAACTTCATTGATATTTATTTAGCTACAACTGCATTGGACATTAAAAAATTAGATTTGTCTAATAATTATTATAAGGCTCATACATGTTCAGTTATAAGTTGTGCATTACATTCCAACATACTATCCATAAAAACATATTCATAATGCCTATCTATTCAGATCCAAATGGCAGGTCTAGGGCTAAAATGCCAATCATAATATTTGTACTTTTCAATACTATATTGATGCCTTTGTTTTAGAACAAATTATGATTTCTGAGGTGATTTCCATTGCCTCTCTCGTATATGAATTAGTCTACTGTTACGAATAGCATAGTACTTATCTTGATATAATATTTATTAAATATACACGCGCAATGAAAGGTAAAACGCCTTCAATACTTCAAAAGAACAAGACTTAGTATCGTACAATTATTGTGACATAACGTTTCACTCAAATATCTTATGAAATTTCTGAATATCAAGAAACTTAGTGAATACTATATGTAACAAAGTATAATCCATAAGAATTATATACAAAATGCCACATAATTCAGAGTATATTTAAAGGAATATGAAAATATAGTAAAGCAACGTTAAAATATAGCACACTGTTGACAGATCGACCATAGAGACAGATACAACTACACAGACAAGCATTACTACGAGCACAGATCAACAATACTGAACACTAGCAGAATCCTAAATAAGATCTTCTTTAAAACCATTAAATAATAAACAATTTCAATTATATACATACACAATGTACACATTTTCAATATATATCCATATTGCTGTTAGTAAAAAATATTATGTGGCCTATTGAAAATTTAAAAAAAAACTTATTGCAGTATCAATGCGAATACGAACTTAACGTCAGTTTCATCATCTGACGATAACATCAGGCAATTGGCATGCATCGGATACAATCTGATAAACGGTCTGAAAGAACTAACCAATATATCTGTTATAAGATTTGTCAATTGAATCTGATGCCAAAACTTATATTGGTAAAAAGTTATGTTGCCAGATCTATAGATATATGCATTACTCTCACACCATTATTATGATACATTAATCAATACAATTGTTCAGCATGTATTGTATACTATGTTCCAACAAACGTACGCCTAACTTAGTCAGCATTTAGACAACCGGTACTAATGAATCATTGTACATAAATCAATTTTTGAACAAATTACTAGAATTGAATTTATAATAGAATATAATTAATCTGTGCAACTTTTAATAATAATTTTCATCTTAATAAAACTGCTAACAAGATGGGCAAATCATATACCTAGAGTGTTTCTTGCATCATGTTAAGGCAAATCTAAATCAGCAGTGACAGTTCTTATCATTTGTTTGCTTCAACAGTTTACACTATTCCAAATCACTTTTAACTTATCTCACAACAAACAACAATAGTGCATTGATATTGAAATAAATACAACCAATTAATAGCAGTTGAATTCTAATTCACCATTAGAAAAATTATTAGGAACAAAACTGGGACACAAAAAGAGCGACAAAGATTTGAAGCTATTTCACAAGTTATCAAAATTAAAATCTAAAGTAATCCTAACTTCAAGTAAACGATAGCTTAATTAAAGATGGATCTAAATTAAACCAAGAATATCTTCAATCGTTTCTCAAGTTACGGAATTTCAAATCAAGTTAGAATTGATTTATTTTGCAGAACTTGAAATATTTCTAGGTCATTGACGTAAAAAATTCAAAATCCTATTCTAAGAAACTAAGATTTATTATACCTATCTATCTTTTGGAACCAATACATTAAATAAACCAAACGCTTTTTTAACATTTAACAATAAGCCACACTTTAGGTTATCATAAAATCATCTGATCTGATCACAAGCCTTAACCAATGGATGTATATTTTAAAAATAATAAAGATTTAACATCTGTTTCCTTATGAAACAGTCCTGAATGTCAAGGACGACATACGTATTGAATATACACAAATTTACATATTCTTGTAAATTTATACAACAAGTTACAGGTATAGTGAATCCTCACAGAGACCTGGAATACAGAGACCTAATAGGTCTGTTCTAGGTACAGAGACCTAATAGGTCTCTGTACCTAGAACAGACCCCCTGACACAGAGACCTGGAACAGGCCCCCTAACACAGAGACCTGGAACAAACCCCTGACACAGAGACCTATTACTGTAGGCTACACTTATCCGTGTTGGTCTGTGGCGGTACTATAGATAACCTGGCCCCTCCCCCTCCATCACTAGTTCTGCACACTGACGCTCCTCTAGCCCTGGAGTACGATGATCCTCCGGCTCCGCCTAAACACATAGATGACATCAATAATCCATAGTATAATGTTTGTAATCATGAAATCTTCTTCTTTCAGGTGTCTAAATCGTTACGAGCGTTGACGGTCATGGTTTTCCATAGTTCTCGCTCCCCCACAGTTCTGATCATTTCTATTTCTTCTACGTTCATCCAATTTCTGAAGAATCTTTGTGTAGGTAATTCTTTGACTTCCTCTGCAAGGCTTTCCTTCAATTTTTCCATTTATGATTATGCTCTCTATTTCTTTATCTCTCATAATATGATAAAAAAAACTCATCTGCTTGTTCTGCACAGTATTTCTTAAATTTATTATTGTTGCCATCCTATTTAAAACTTCTTCATTTGTAAAGTGTCTTGTGTAAGAGTTGCATATCTCTTACACAACACACGCATCTCAATATAGCATACATTCACATAATAAACCAGAGGCTCCGCCTGAATCATAATACAGAATATAGTAAAGTCTATCCAATTCTCTGCCCAGCGGTTAAAAAACCCCCTGGACCAAAGTGGCTCAAAATTGTCTCAAAATGTCAAGGCTTCATGTAATCCAAATGTTCATATCATAGAGATGTTTCCAAAGAAGCTGATCATCTGACGACGACATCAGGGAAGCCCAGCGACACCTAAACATCCCTGACATGTTGTTGTTGCTCACCCAGGCTGTTAGCTATGCTGCCAACAACCTCCATCAACGTTATTCTTGAGAGGGGTCATCCAGGGGTCATCTACTTCCCTGACATCATCATCACAAGAAAAAACGAACATCAATTTATATAAACGGGATGATTCTAATGGAAAATGAGCTAAAATGACAATTATAAATCATACCCTGACCATCCTCCTCTTCAAACTCAAAGCCTACGTTAGATTTCTTCTTATGAAGTCTGCCATCTGTATCAGGAAGAGCCAGTTCTTCCTTCTTCTTCAGTCCATACTGGAGAACATCATCAGCACAACATGTGTCCATCAATCAATCAATTAAACATTCACAAGTATTAAACATTACACATGCATACAATTTGCATTACTATTTTACTATTTGCATATCTATAGATTATTATGGTAAAGTGTTAGCACGGCGGCTTTTGATGCTACATATTGCTAATTCGATATGCAGTTGTGCGGCTGTCAAGTCTTTAGCAGGCTGCTTTACTCTCCATTGCTAAGAAAAGCAATAGGTGTAGCCTACATCTATCTGTTCATTGACATATTTGAGAATGAATTTCAAAAGATAAATAGACAACTAGACGTAATCCAAAGAAACAACAACATTGATACGGAGAATAGAAGGCAACAGAAAATCATTTGAGAGTCATAATTTTTCCTGTGGTTAAAGCCTAAGCCGTCACCAACATCGATTTCCCGCATAAAGCTTCATAAACGACGAGGTCATTATAAAAAGAAGAAAATACATTCAGTCTGGATCCGTCCCTACCAGTGACTGAGCATGCAGTTGGTGTACATCCTGTTGGGTGCTTAATTGCTTAAATCCTGTTATTTCATGAATAATGAACATTTATTTTGCATGATGCTTGTGACAATATGCGAATCTTGTCAGATTGACTTTAATAAAAGAATATATATATTTGTGTGACGAAATCGACGCAAAACTTTACAAGCTACGATCGTGCTGGAACTCTAGATGACAAGCGAAGGAACCAGTTTGAAACGTCCTTGCTGTCGCCATCAGGTGACGAACCGGGCGTTATTTCCTCATTATATACGATTGATTGTCAAACCAAAAAATATAATACCTCACTACTGAAATTATCTCTTAGCCGAGCTAACTTATAAAGACAGAGAGAGAAGTTTTGCTAGACCTTGTCTCTATAGGATAATATTCAGTTAATATATTACAAATGATTCGATCAAATTCTACTCCCAAAATTATGCAGAAGAAATTACTCAGGATGTAGTAAACTTTAACTCCAGTATATAGATTAAGTACTGCACAAACTTTTTGTAACCTGCACAATGCCATGGAAATAACAAATAGATGACCTACTTTATCGCGGATATCCTGACGCAACTTTTCTCGCTCGTCCTCCATCTTGCGATGTTTATCTTTTCTTCTTTCCTCGGCCTCTCTCTTGGCCTCCATCATCTCAGCCTCTTCTTCCTCGGCTGCTCTTCGATCATCCTTGTCTTCTCCTGTGCCCAGAGCACCTACAAATCAATCAAACAATCAATTAATCAATCAGTCAATCAATTAATCAATCAATCAAGAGGTGTATTAATAAAACATTGCTTATTTTAAAATGCACAGCACAATCTGGGTTTAACGTCGGGATCATCATTAGATGACGATATCAGGGATACTAGAGCATCAAAGTAACACCAAATGAATGGTAGATGGTAATGTAATCTAGCCAACCAAAGGACACAACAGAAGAGGCAGATTGAACCTTTGCAACGCTGTTATACGAGATTCAAAATCCATTCATATCCATTGATTAAAAAAACCAGATGTGATTGTATCACCTGACATCGCCCTCGGGCAAAGAACTGGACGTCAGTCTCCATGATTGATTGATTGATTGATTGATTAATCAATCACATAGCCTCCAAAGCCATCCATTGCAGTATCTGATTTAGTCGTTAGAACACGTCATATTGAGCAATGACTCGGAGCTGATCTCGAACTGCTCTGTGCACCTTCCTCTGATCTCTTCCTCTGTGCATGCTCTCATAGCCAAAAATTTAAAAAACAGAATGCTTTTGAATAACTATTGATCGTGATATAGAATTGGCCTCTACCATTATTTTAAGCTCCATCCTAGAAAGACTCAAACTCTATCTGCTTCTAATTTAGGATTTATTATTGTTGTATTTTATGTTTGTGTAAGCTAGTTCTAGCTTGTAACATTGTGTGTATATCATAATGAAGTTGCTAATAAACTACTACTACTACTACTACTACTACTACTGCTAACTAAGATTACAACACACAGCGACAACTATCATTAATATGACGGCACAATCGTCAGCTCCACAAATCCAAAAAAGCATACGCTAGATGTTTGGATACGCAGAGAGAAACTAATAATTATAGTTGTAAAAGACTATTGATACCTTTGACAGATTCAAGCTTCTTGCCAACGACTTGTTTGGCAAAGAAGGCTGCCATATTTCAGCAGCTTTTCACCGGGGCATACAGCAACAAGAGTTGCCAATCGACTCGTGCAATAATCCTGTTCTGAAAAACCTTTGAAAGCGCAACCTCACTACTTATTGTTCGGTCTTTTAAATCTGAAGGTTAGTTTTCTGTTAGATCTGGACTGTTGTTACATTTCTAAATCTAGACTATTTAGCTTAATGTCTCATTTTAGTGTGAGCATATATTCCGTCTGGCAAGTATAATCCTGAAAAAAAGAACAAATCAATCAATTTATAGATCAAGCAGGATTCAATGTTCGTCTTGTCGACTGAAGATAACAACTGGGACGTCTCATACAACATTCAAACTACGGGCTTATTTGCTAAAATCCAGTCAGAAATTCTGAAAGAGAAAACGAATAGAATCTCAATTATCACGATAGTGGGAAGGGCTTGATATAATAATAACATTAATAACATAAGTTATATTATATCAAGCGGTTATTATATCAAGATAATGTGCGTGATATACGGACTAGAAGTAATTGGTTAACTCTGTATAAAGATAAATTCAACTGTAATCTTGAACGTTAGAGTTTTCGAAATCTCTGCATTAATATTTGGAACTCGTTACGCAAAACTTTGTATGCGCTAGTAACATAAGTTTATTCAATAGCCTATCAATTCACTGAACCTTGACTCCATTATTCGTAAAACCTCCTTGAGTTCCTGATAATGTACAGTTTTTAGAGATTGCTTTAGTTATTCTTATTTTTTAATCCAACTGCCGATGTAAAATTTTATTCTCAACATATGCTTAGTAGGCATTTTTTATATAAGTTCTTAATATTTTATATTCATTGCATGTAATTTGCTTACTTGTGATTTTATATTATCTGTTATTGCTCTGTTAAATTTAAATGCTCTCTGCTGTTCATGGATCATGTTTTTAAGTTCCACATTAGCGCTGCAAAGCATGTGGATACTTGTTTATCACTCCACCCTTATGATGTTTTTATGATGCAATGTTATTTGTTTTAATGCTTGTGTGAATGATAACGAAAATAAATAAATAAAATAAATAATTATAACCTAACTTATTTAATCCATTATCAGTTTCTCATCCATTATCAGTTTCTCATCCATTATCAGTTTCTCATCCATTATCAGTTTCTCATCCATTATCAGTTTCTCATCCA
>JAQFZF010003607.1:0-11218 GCA_034695365.1 Enchytraeus norvegicus
AAAAACAGAAACTAAGCAAGGAAACCCTGAAAACACGTGCGGTTGACATGTGTGGAATAAAAGAAGATTTAAAAAAAAGAAGATGTAACTGAAAGATTTGAGCCTTGATTAATTAGTGATTAAACAAGAAGAGAGAACAACCAATCTTTCGCCATCTTGTTTGTTTACATTTTGCGGCGTCTAGAAATCAAAACAAAAAGGCTTCAGCCTAATTTTTTGTTAAGTAAAAATTAAATAAATCAGGAGCTGCTAATTTTAGATCTAATCGTTGTATAAGAATTGCAAGATCATTTAGCTGACATATAGGTATGAAGTTAAAAAATTTGTATGATTAACTGCAAAATACAATCTATTTTCATTAAGCACCAATTTGCCTCATTCGTCAGTTTTCCTAATTTGAGTCAAATATTGCTGATAAGCTTTGTTTATAATTGTTATGTTACCAAATGAATTGTATATGTGCGAATCTATCATTTCAGTAGATTTTATTATTTTGTCGTCCGATATTCTTTAAACTTAAAATAAGATTCATATTTTCTTTAGGATTTTAGAGTGGGTGCTATCAATCAATGCGAATTTAACGTCCGTTTCATCATCTGACGACGACATCAAGGTTAGTTAATACGACGGTATGCTAGGGTTAACATAGACCATACTCCTACCCTAGCTGTAATTTAAAACTGTGAATTAAATTGAATGACTGAATAATAAATCCCAAAGATGATAGCTTATAGTATTTATTTAATAGTTTCAGAGATATCCAGTCAGAATGGATTTTGATGGCTATGAAGCTAGAGAGCTAAAGGAGCAAGCCTCAGATGAAGGTATGTATGAAGTTTCTAATATTTATATATGAATATTATTTTCTATTGTTGAATCCATGCGAAATGTTGTCTATGCTTCAATTAAGTTTTTCTGTGAGGATTGACGAGATATTGTGTAATTTTATTGATATAAAATTATAGGCTATGGTAAAGAGTCGAGTGCCTGTGCCAATACAATTTAACCGATTCTCTTCAAATTTGCGGATCTAGAGTAGAATCAATAAAGGTTAGGGTTGGGGCGGAGGTTAGGACAGCCCTAACCCCAAACCATACCATTTATAAACCTTACACAACAAGTAAATAAAATATGGCACATTCATGTCTCTATACCAGAACCGAATAATGCATAGGATAGAGATGAAATGGCTCTCCATTTCAATCTTGTCTCATTGAATTTCCATTTTTTGATTTTCTCCAAAATTTAACTTAAGATTGTACTGATCATATTTTAATCACAGACACTGAAGATGCAAGTGAGGCAGAATGTGAGAAGAAAGAAGAAGAATTCACAGGAATAAAGGAGCAGTAAGTCAAGTCATGTTAAATAAGTTATATTTTTCATGTCCATGACGTCATCCCTGAATGAGGCAATGGGCATTAAACATGTGATATTATTAATTATTATTCTTTTTAAACATTTATGCGATAACATAGGTGCAAGTGGCCTTTAAGGTTTAGCTGAAGTTTGTGGGATTGTTCACGCTACCTTAATGTACGGTGTAGAGTGACCCAGCTGCTATCCCATTTTCTAGCGAGCCCAGCAGAATAATCAATCAATTAATAAGGATTAAACTTCCGGTCAATACTCACCCTATTCCAATGTATGTTTAATTTATGTCATAGATGTGTGAAGAATATACATGAAATACAAAAAATGCAACTACAGTCAGTTTCAAATCACCAGAACATCATTCTGAAAAACTAATGCTAAGTTAACGTTTTTTTCCATCTAAACAAACGTTAAACATCAATAGCATACGCTATTATGATAATCATAACGTTTATTGATTGATTTATTATCGTAGAATGTATCGTGACAAGCTTGCTCATCTCAGGCGACAGTTAGAACAGCTGAGAGACGGAACTTTACCTCTCTACCTCAAGAAACTCAAGAAGTTGAACCAGCAGAACAGCGAGAGGATTAACCTGAACAGGGTGTGGTCGGAGAGACAGTTGTTGATGGTGCAGGAGCAGTACGAAAAAGAAAAGTCATCCGCCGCTAAAGAGTTTGAGGTTTGGTAATCTGATGACTACATTAACTTATGATTTACAATACAATACAATATAACATGAATACAATACTATAGTCCTGATTTACAATAGATATTACAATAAAGAGCTGCAATGCAATGCCATACAATTGGATTTAACATCGAGTTCCTCACCTGAAGGGTACGTTCGGGACCTTTCAACTCAAGCAGACTTTCAAGCAGTTCCATACCAAGTCATTCCGGACAAAGTGTATAAATGTAGTGCTCATTAGTGAGTGCGAAAGAATATTGTGACTAGAAACGTGTACCTTGGACCTGCCTTTGTACCTGTGTAAGTACTCTAGAGGGGGAGAGAAAGTGTGTCATTTGAAGTACTTTTACACATTTATACAAAAATTGCTCCTGTTTCTTATCTAAACGTTTTACTGAATAAAAGTTGTTTTTTTGCAATTGTTTGACATCAAATTTCTCAGTTGTACTATTTTGTTGTACTATTTGATAATAAAAATTGGGCTTTATCTCCATTTCAGCTTTTGACTAAAATATCGATATTTTACTACATTTGTTTGCATTAAATAATTATTAATTTAATTACTCTCAGGATAAGAAGGTTGAGTTGCGAGAGTCGCTGATACAGGAACTGGAAATGAAGAGGAAGATGATTGAGAACGAGAGGAACGTGATGGAGCTCACTGGAGGTGCGAACAACATGAGTAAACTTTACCATCTCATTATCAATTTAGATTTTCTTTGTATTTCTACAATATATCTTTGGCAAAGTGGTAGCATTGCGACTTTATGAACATGACGTCTGGTCTTCACAACCCATTAAGAGTCAAATCAAGTTAAATAAAGGTCCGGTTCATCGTCTGACGATGAAATGAGAGTCGATCAGAGAGTTCCTTTTTGAGTCGCATATTGTCCCACATGACATCAATTCAAATATCGGTTCATCGCCCGAAATCAATAGCAGGAACATATGCACAATGCTTTGCAGTGCCTCGCACATGCTGCAATAATTTCACACATGCAGATGCTGAGTAACATCTGGGACGTACAAGTGGGATGGTTGGTCGCTGCATAATTAATGAAAATACGTCTTAGACAAGCATCTGATGCTTGTTAACCCAATATGCCTTTGCTGAATTGGTATTGCTAAATTGAATTGAATTAATTGAATTAATTAATTGAAAAAATTTAATTGAATTGCTGAATTGTTCATACTTCAATATTAATTTGATTTTCAAAAGTTTTCTTATCAGGAGTGGATTCTGTGGGTTTCTATATAGTGCTAGTAATTAAACATTTGACAAATGCTGTTTTTCTATTTTCAATGTAAATTTATAAAACGACAGATTATATATATTTATTTTTGCTAACGTTAGTGAATCATTGCCTGTCTTAGTTTTTTATTTATTATCTTGTTCATACTACCTAATTCAGCCATATGCCTAATTTTCATTATGATTCACACTTGAAAGACCTGTAAAGTGTGTAATAATATTATCAGTTAGTGCTGGTGACCACGGAGGCTATGGGCTTGAAGAGCTGAATTTGGCCCAGTGGAGATGATTTCATTGATGCCATTGGCAGACAGATTTGAGCTGCATACCCGGGATCAGTGAGATACTTCTTTTCTTTGGCAGAGGCTCTCAATCGTTCTGCAGAGGTTCAATGCGATCTGTTTTCGCTGCTCTTTAAATCTAGTCAATCTTGAGTTGTCGGGCCATGATTCATTACGTTCTTAATGAAATTGTTTTTATTAAAACCTATAGGGCTATGCCCAGGGTAAATTGAATATAAAATGGTGTGAGCTCATTGTTATATTCATTGCTTCTAAGACGTTGTTAAGATGAGCTATTTACAAAAGATTTCTGATTTGATTGATATTTACTGTTATTTATGGTTGTACTGTTAGATACTATGGCAGTGAAACCAGTGACTACAAGAAAGCTGCGCAGGAGACCCAACGATCCGGCACCGGTGCCTGAGAAACGTGGAAAACCCTCACCTGATATCCTTTATCATACTGGCATTGTTGCTCATTTAATTATTATTTACTATTTCCAATTCATCTTCGGTATTAAATGTCGTACATGTGTATTCAGTAATTGTTTTACTGTTAGCTATTGTTGTCATTTTTTACTGGCAAGGTCGCCCTCCTCAATTTCGATCCATTTCGATCATGTGCTGGCCCTGTGTTTACCTGCACAGTCTCTGAAGCAGTACTACTATTCATTTTACATACTACTTATTTTCTTTCCAAGTTGCCGAGCGGATGGAGGGCTTTGTTGGATCGTTGCACATCCGAGATGTTACTCTCTGATTGACGACCGGGAATCGAAACCCAGACCTTATGCAAAAACTTTGACACAAACTGCCAGACGCGCTAATAAAAAAAGAACCATGTTGACGTACTCTTAACAATTTTGAATCTTGTTTTGATTTCCTTGACTGTAAGTTTACTGCAGTTGACCTATGGTCTAGACGACAGTGTTATAAGTGATGATATATTTATCATCAACCGACTCAGTGGCAAACCTTCTGCCTCAACTAAGCCATCAGCCTCCTCGTTAGTTCACCCATCAGTGACTCACAGTCTGCCGGATGCCACGAATCATCACGAGGCTTCAATAGAAGATGGGCGGCTGATGTACGATAAACGATGGTTAGTATAATCATTAATCATTTTACTCATGTGATTAATCAATAAATCTATGCAAAGTTATAATTTATATAAGCTATTTGCAGACATGGGCATATCTCAAATCAAATCCCAAGTACCAAATCTCAAATAATTGACAAGAAAGATTAAAACCCCTAACTTCAAATCAAATCTCAATTCTTCAGTTATCAAATCTCAAACCACTTGAGTCAAATCAAATATCAAATCATGCTCTTAAACTAACTGCTGTTCAAAAGCGCTTCTGAGACATAGTAAAGAGTGTGCTATATGAAAGCTTTCTGATTGATTGATTGGTTGATTTATTAATTGATTGATTGATTGATTGGCTGAATAATTTTTTTGCATCTACATCTATGACGACTATACTGTGATAGTTAGGCCTATGCAGTATTGTAGGCCTATAGCCTACAATTTCAATAATCAATGTTCTGTTTATTTAACGTCAAGCTCAGAAGCTTTGAGCTTCTCTTGAAGACGACTAGAGTTTTATTGACCCCTTTACAGCTGTTGCTTTTGTTGATTTATTGTTTCACCTGCTATCCACGTTCTTTTGCTGTCATCATACAGTCCACAAATCTACAATCTAGCATCTTAGTTGGCTTATGCGATTTGACATCAAATAGCAAATCGTAATCGCCACATTTCAAAATCGAATCGCCACACCCAAATCAAATCGCGTTGATGTTTTAAATCGCAATTTAAATCGAATCTCGATTTGATTTTGCCATGAGGGGTTATTTGTATTGAACATTAGTATCGTTTGGTTGATTGATTGTATCATCATATAACGAAAAATCTGTATTACTTTCGATTTGCTTTAGTTTAATGTAGTTAACTAATTATCTCCTGAACACATGTTATTATACAACATAGTTATATTTTTACTATTCTGTCCCTGATATCGTCAATTGGTGGGAGAAAAACTGTTAGATCTAATTTGATTAATTAGACAGAAGGTCACACGCCATATCTGATGATAACTGGGAGAAAACTTTTCTGTGGCTATGGCTGTCTATGGCACTCCAACGCTGCAATTTGCTTCCACGGCACCTTCAGCGAGTCGGCATTCCAGAGTTTTTGCAGATTTTAAACCGACTTTTATCTATGTACATCTTTTTTTAAATCGGTAAATAGCAATTTAATTTTTTTTAGCCCAGAGTTGTTTGCAACCCAGGGTACTTTAAATTTGACTGATTTAGTATTTAATTTGTTTAATTTATCGCCTTTAGGATTACCTTTGGCGTTGATGGCGGTAGCACTCGTAACTACATTGTTGTTGTTGTAGATATAATAGAAAAAAATTCTTAATATGAAAATATAGGGTTATTCCCTTAATATTATTATATTTACTTCTTATATTAGTAATATATTTACTTCTTACGTACGTCTTATTAGTCTCCATGGCTCAGTGGTTAGCGTGTCGGCTGGTTTGTGTCGACTGTTGCGCATGAGATCCGGGTTTCGATTCCCGGTCGAGCCAATCGGAGAGTAAAATCTCGGATGTACAATGGGCCAACCAAGCTCACCATCCCTTTGTGGGTCGAATAATTGGTAGTAATTAGTACGTAGTTGGTGACTACTTTTGAAGATTGCGTAGGTTACCACAGGTCGGGCGTATATGATCCAATAACCAAATTGGATTGTATAGAGTGGGGCTGGCGACCTCACCGTCGGACTAATGACTATGTCACCTGTGTGCTGAAATCGCGCAGGTTCGGGATCAGCTCCGTGCCTACATTCGGTAACGAATATGGCACACAACCTTTACCTGTTTTATTAACTTCTTAGCTGCGGATGCTGAGATTGGATAATGTGTCTGAGGTGAAACCTTTGAGTGAAGAGATGGCGGTAATAATTAGTGAGGGCATCCTAATTAGTATTAAATTGATCAGATATTGATTGATTGATTGGTTTACCAGGTTTTCCAGAGATCAGACGGTAATCATAGAATCCAAGGATCATGTTAAGATCAATGCTACCATCATATCATGTATTTCTGACGAGGTATTCTTATCAATGATAAATTATTCATTGTAAATGATGCACAGGAGCGGATATATTGGGGCTATTGGCCCGCGATTTAATTTGTTTAATATAGTGCATTAAATCCGCAGTGTGTGCCTATTTTCTCCCCTCAGTTTTACCTGCCCCATCGATAAAATGCATATACTTGGCTCCTCCCCTCAAAAGAAAAGTACTAGATCCGCCACTGTTCATGTGTATTGTATAAAGAATTAGAAGCTAGACTGTATAGCAAATATGGATATTGTTAATAAATGAGACCTTTGATATAATAATTAATTCAGATATAACTTGGTAAATATTTGCATCAATCTTATGAATAACTGAACAGATACTTTCTTTGTCTTTTATACAAACTGTAATATATAAAACTGGTATTTTACGATCGATCGTGTGAGAATGTGAATGTTATACTTACACTGTATATTGCAATTGCATGTTTATAACGTCTATTTAAGTTGGTAGTATTTTGTCGCAATCGGGACAGAGTGTATAGGCCCGGGAGCTGATCCCCAACTAAGTGTTACATGTAGGTGACAATTTTAGTATATCTGACGTTGAGATTGTCACTTTTTTGAAGCCTGTGCTTAACTTTACAAACTTCTGTAATAGTTACCCATTACACACTAATTGTTTCCAATAAACCCACACACAAAATGACAAAATGGATAGAGGGCTTGGTTGCTCCTTTTCGTATTAAATGGAGGTTTTGCTCACTAATGAAGGCTGCCCGCCCGGACATTCTCCATAATTACCAGCACAATTCTCACCTGAACCATGTGGGACTCAAACCTGTGGCCTCTTGCTTTTCCGGCAAGCATGCTGCCGACTAGGGTACCCGACTAAGACTTTAATTATGATTATTTGTTATTTCAGGTAACGTTGAAGAAGATCATGGACAACTGTAAGCTGCGCATAACACTACATCAGCTGCAGACCGGCTCTTATACCATCAGAAAGAGGACTATGTAACTCTGTAGCTTCTATGCTACACGTAATCTCTTTATATTCAGCCCACGAAAAAGAACTTGTACTTGTGTGTTCAATGGTCACACTAGTCATGTTGACTGCTATTTTTGTATATTTTTTCTGTACTATATGGTGGTATTGAACTGCTTGCAGTTGCCATAGTCTGCTTGAGACTTCCCTGACATCTCCTTCTGGAGAGGAACCCGACGTTAAATCCTCATTGTATTGTATTGTTTGTATTGTATTGTATATCTCTAATTAACTCGTAATGTTATAATAACAATAACACGGCTCTTTTAACCCAGTAGATCTCGAGCAGCTGGGCGACGATTCAATTCGTTCTTAATTGAATCGCTTTTATAAAACCCACCGGCTGTTCACCCAGCGTAAATTTTAAAATTTAAATAAAATAAAATAAATAAATTAAAATTTAAATAAAATAAATTAATAATGTAGAATTTATAGCTCTTGTTTTTCAGCAAAGCCTCCCGTCTCTTGTAGTTATAAGATAGCTCTGAATGCTGAATTCCTGTTACATAATGTGGATTTTATGAAATAAGAAAGATGTTCTGATTTTTCTTTTCATGATTATATTTAACATTCAGATAAATGGTAAAATTATTTTATTATATACACTTCAGCATTATATAACACGATACCACAATATAATGTTGAGTACATTATCTTTGCAACATTATGTCGGCCTTCTTAATAATGACCAGTATTGACCGCTGTTCTCTTGCGGCACTTATAACATGCTAACTGCGTTTGATTGGACCACTCAGTAGTGCTGGTGCTGTTGGATATGTCCCTGATATCATCGTAGGAAGACGAAATGGACGTTAAATCCATATTGTATTGTTGTATAATGCAAAGACATGAGTTTTATCAATAAATGGTACGGTTATATTAAATGTCAATTTGTACATTTAAAAATTCATTCAATATATCTACGCACTACGTAGGGGCGTAGATATGTTAAATGAACTACGCACTACGCAGGGGCGTCCAATCCATATAGCAACTGGCGAAACTTGCACCACCTAAAAAATTGAAGGGGGGGAGAATTTCAGGTCTAATTTCCAGATTATTTTTTTGGGGGGGGGGGGATGGACGCCCCTGCTCTACGTCTCAATGTAAAGTCTACATTATAAAGAAGATGCATTTAAGATGGACATAATGTTGCATGTGACCTATTCACATTAGTATAAACAAATTATTCCAATTTGTAATTATTACACATTTACGTAATGTGTATGCTTTGAATGAGTTTGCTGTTTATGATGACGATGTAAATTTTAATACTAAGCCTACACAATGTAATAGAAAGTCAATTAGTCACATATGTAATGAATATAATGGCATTTATTGGGGCTGCAGATTAACCCTGCTAACTATCGATTAACGCGTAATATATTAATGGCCGCTGATAGAATTAACGGCGCCTTGAAATTTGTGAAAAATTGCTATCTAAATGGCCCCAACAGCGCCATTGAGATAATAATAAAATTACTTTTTTTGCCTTGACAACTGGCTGAAGAAATGAACAGTAGGTATTAGATAAGGACATCACAGTGTACATTACAGTGAATAAGGTTGCAGTTTAACTTTAGAAATATCGATTAACTATCAAATATGATTAATTCATTAATCATACGATTAATTAATGAATTAATTGATTGATCGATTAATTTTTTAATCGACAATCCATACACAATGCACATCTCGTGCAGATACTAAATCTGTAAAGTGTGGATAAAAGAAAATCAAAACATCAATAAAGTAGACGCCTAGCATTATTTCTACCATTTCTTATTTTAAGTACCCCACATTTACTAAGAAAACTCAACATATAATTATATCTATTATAGCAAGTATAATAATATATAACTCCTGATATCTGAATGCAGCATTAACGTTTGATATAGTATATCATATGTCAAGGCATCTATAACACATCAGATGTCATGCACATGTCAATATTAATATTTCACAGGTAATAATAATAGCGCATTCTATTGTTCCCATCAGATGGTGAGAAAGCGGGATTTCATTTCAAAATTCGGAAAATCTAGGACAGTTGCCTAAGCATGTCTTGCTAGGACAGTTGCCTAAGCATGTCTTGATAAATAACTAAATCTAATAAAAATTAATAATTTTTCTGCAGGACATTACACATATTTATTTAGCTTCAAGCTGTACCTACACTAAAGCAACAGTGATTACTGATAAGTATGTTATTATAAAGTGCATACAGATTACTGTGATAATTAATTAATTAATTAATTAGTGCTTCAAGGAATTGATCCAAGGATATTCTTATAATATAGTTATTATAAGCAAGACCAGACCAAAGAGTAATGTAAATAGTACAATGTTCATAATAATATACAAGCATTTTATAATATATAACTCTCTTATAATGGACTCTGATATAACAACAGTTTTGTTCTGCTAGTTTAAATGAATGTTTCATCAACGATATGCATCATTCTTTGGATTTTTTAAAAGTGGCCCAACCTATTAAATTTCAATTGACAGTAAATTTTCACACTGGTCAATTTAAGCCCCATGGTTAATGGACGATTTTTAGCCATATAAAGATTTATCTTAATAGTCATACCATTTTCTCGGTTTGATATCTTAGTCGGTAACAAGCTTGCTTGATAGACAGGATGTCACAGGTTCTAGTCTCAGCCGGGTCAGTGTCTGACAGTTTCCTTTGATATGGAAACAGACGTTAAAATTAGCTTTGCGGCATTTACAATTACAATTATATCTATAGAAAGACATAATCAAAGACAAAATTTATATCCTTAGCAGGATCAAATACGTTTCAACCCCTAGAATGATCACTTTTTAAAGATAAACTTTTATATCACTAAAGTTAACTTATTTATATTCCTACAATTTCTACTTAGATTTCCCCAGCCGTTCATTATAAGAGAGTCGGACACAATAAATTAACACACACCATCACACTTAGTTAAACATAGGAGCATGGACCATAAGAGAAAGCATGAGCTCTCACAGTTATTTTATATTATAATGACGACGGGAGCCGAAGCAACATTTATTTCTGTTGTTGAACTTCGGCCTCGATCTGTTTCATTATTTCCTCCTCAAGGTCAGCGTCGTCAAGGTCGTTAGAGCCGTCGTCGACAACTTCGTACTCCTGGAGCTCTGCTTGCAGTTCTTTCTCCCACTCCGGGAGGTCGTCTAACATGTTAATACATACAATAACACGTGATATGACACTTCAACATAAAATAACAAACGGGATAACACATTAACACAAAAAATAACACAGGAGATAACACATAGATATTTTATATTTATAAGAAATATTAATAACATCCTTACATCCTTGGAAGCATAAATAAAACTTATGTTAGCTCATTTATGATGGGATGTTGTTGTTGCCCACCTGAGGATCAGCCGTGGTGCTGACCCCCTCTATCTTCGTCCTTGGGAGCGCTCCTCCAGGGCTCGCCGCCAGGTATCCA
>JAQFZF010003608.1:0-11218 GCA_034695365.1 Enchytraeus norvegicus
GACCAAGTACAGATCCTTGCGGAACGCCGCGAAGGAGTGGAAGACTTGGGGAAAGTGTTTGATCAATGGCAACCGATGCAATATATATGAATATAGTATGTATGCAATATACCCCATCGGTTGTGGTATATGGCGGGCTAGGCTACCCAAAAGGCACAATTAATCATGGTGTAGTAAAGATTAAAACAAAAACAGCTACGAAAGGAAACTAGTATGTGCGTATGTCATGTCTGAAAATATATGGAAAATACATAAAATTAACTCTGAGTGAGGCTCAGACACGTTAAATTCTTATTATGCTGTATTGTATGCATTGAAGAAGCGTTCAAATCTCAGTATACTTTAACAAATTCATTAAATATTGAATAAAATATCATAAAACTAAATACCTTAATAAGGTTTCTAAGGCACCAATATTCTACGCATCCATCGTAATACTCCCTCAGTTCACTGTCCCACCCATCCATCGATCCCCCTGCCCCCTTCAGCCCCTCCAATTTAGTTAAATTCTCTTTCAGCCGATCCTTCTGTTGAGGCAGGTCAGCTTGTGCGTGGAATTCTCTGAAGCTGCGACGAATCATTTCCTCTACTCGTAGCGATTCAACCCGCATCAGATTGAGAATCATCGAGTAGGTAATACGGAACTGAGACTCCAACTTAGCTGGCTTACCCTGGTTACAGACAAAAACCGTCGATTCAGTATTGTTTATAATAACATGCAGTCTGCTTTCGCGGCACATTCGATGACATGGCATTGCAAAGCTCAGAAGATTTATTTTAACTACTATATTTTATCCATACTTCTTTTTTAAACATAATAAATCTCTTTTATCTTATTTTTAGACCAGGGTATTTATCACCCAGGGCATTAAAAAAAAGCAATTCAATGTTTTTTACAACTTTTCCTTTTTACTGTACACATGCCAAACGCATGTGTTCACAGGGTTTCCTTTCCTTGTTGTTGATTTGAGTATTTTTGTAGTCGGTGCCCCACTGATTAATCGTACCGTTGTCATTTAACGTTCATTTCATCATCTGACGACGATATCGGCGACGTCAGTAATAATGATAATAATAATATGCTTTTTTTAATGCAATAAAATGTTTTTTATTACTTTAGCCCAAGGCCGCTTACAGCCCAAATCAGTAAATATACATGTGCAAAAAAACTAATATTTGACGTTATAATGTTATATGCTTCCGCGGCACATTCAGCGACATATATTTTATACATTCATGAATAACCTCCTCTTATCAATACCTTTTTAACGCAATAACAGATTCTTTAACAACCCACAATAATTTAACAGTATTATCTTTAACAACCTTTAAAAGTATTATCTTTAACAACGATTCTTTAACAACCCAAAATAATTTAAAAGTATTTAATTAAGATCCTAAAATTTAATTCTCCTACAAAATTATATTTTAAAACAAATATCACCAAAAAATGTGACAGTATAATTTCTACCTACGAAATGACTGTATATGAGGTTCACACAAGCCACCACAAGATCCTATTTGTAAATGATAAATACAAATCGCTTTGAGCACACCATCGACCAACTCAAAAAGTTAAATTGCTACATCATCACAAAGGCTTAATTACGCATAAAATGATGCCTTCACAACTGTACCAGAGTAAAACTGATGGGGTTTGGTGAAGCGGTAAACATATTTGCCTCAGAATCGAGTGATGGCAAGTGACGTGGGAACATTCTCAGGTCAGTCAACAAACTATCCCCCGCACTTTGGACACGCATGTGTATCGATGGAAGGCTAACCGTGTATCTGTTCTAGCAGCCATTGAGGCACTATCAAAAGCAATGGTAGGATTAATCATGTAGCAGTAAAAATGAAAATGAAAAACAGCAACTAAAAAATTAAACTAGCATGTGCGAATGTCATGTGTAAAAATATATGGATAAAAATAGAAGAAAAATTATTGCCATCATAATTTTGTGTTGCTTGATATCATCACGGATGAAGTGTATTTAACAGGTAGATATAATTTTGTTAGCACAGCTAGATGATTGCATCATAATCGATCTAAAAGATGACCATCTAAAAGATTAAATAAACATGAGGTATTGTGCGTACGTCATGAAAAACAAAAGAATAAAAAATAAGATTACCATCATGGTTTTGTGTAGATCTGAGAACTCAGGTGGATCAGCCTTACACAGAATGATAACAGTACCGGTTGTGTCTAGACCACGCCTACCAGCTCTACCTGCCATCTGAATGTACTCACCTGGGTTAAGATCTCTCATACCTGTGGGGTAATATAATACAAAACTGACATCAAAATCTGGTATGAGGTATTTATTTTATTATATATTTAATGAATTTGTTATGTACTCTGAGATATGAATGACCATTTAACAGCATAATAAGGATATAGTATGCATTACCTCACCCGATTTTGATGTCAGTTTCGTATTATATTATTTGATATTATATGGGTATAATGTCCGTTTCATCATTTGATGACGATATCAGGGCGTCTCAGGAACCTCATACCTGTGGGTAGTACAATACAATATGGGTTTAACGTCCGTTTCATCATCTGTCTGTCTGCTACAATCAAACAAATGACATCAGAATACAATACAATACAATATGGGTTTAACGTCCGTTTCATCATCTGAGGACGATATCAGGGCGTCTCAGGTCCCTCATACCTGTGGAGTAGTACAATACAAAACAATATGGCTTAACATGTTGTTGTTGTTGATAACTCAGGATACCAACTGTGGTGCTGACACCCTCTTTCCTCTCATTGGGAGGGTTGCAGCCCTGGTTCAACTCAGGGTTTAGGCAGTTATGCCGTCGTGCGGGATTAAATCCATAAATCTGTGTGTGGAATGTTGAGCTCGGATTCAATATCCTCTCAGAACACGTTATAAGCAGCCGTCCACCAGCAGATGGGTTTAATATCCATTAAAACATCTAACAATGATGTCAGGGACGTATTTTGTTACAGGGCGGCTTGACTCCCATTGTCATTTAGTGCTGCTGTGGCATTTTGCATAGAGCGATGCTTTATAAATGTACTTATTATTATTATTAATCATTTTACAAACCCTTTCCATCATGCTTCCTCAATGCGTCAAAGATAACTGTGCGGGCAGGCATATTTACACCTATGGCAAAAGTCTCAGTGGCAAACAAAATCTACAGTCAATCAATCAATCAATCTATCAATCAACCAATCAATATTGACAATATCAATAGCAATATCGATTAATAAATAATCCAAAATAATCAACCAATCACGACAGTTAATCAGCTATGTAACTAATTCAACCAATTAACCGATTCATAAATCAGTAATCAATCAATACATCAATAAAATTACAGCAAACAGCAAACCGACTTGGCTCTGACACAAATTATGTTCTTTATCTTATACATTACAGTCCGTTCCACATTTGAAATATTTTAATATACTCTTACAGTCAATTTCTGAACTACAAGTATGGTTTTTGAAATAAATAGTTTGTGCATTTATTTCCTATCTTCTTAATTATAAAATTGTTTACTTGACCAACGCTTTACCACGCAATGCATCCGTTGCCTAGAGATGCACCATAGATCTTAAGTTCACAAATCAGTTCTAAATAAAAGCATATGCTAGTACAGTCCCAGCTAGGTCCGTCTCAGACAGTATCCGATGGGGATTGGTGAAGCGGTTAGAAAGCTTTTTTCCTCAGATTTGAGTGATGGCTTGTGGCGTGGAAACTATAACCAGGTCAGTCGACAATTATATCCCCGGCACCGTTGGGCATGGGTACTTATCGGTGCCTGGAAGATGGAAGGTTCCTCGTGTATCTGCGCTTGCCGCCATCGAGGCGCTATCTAAAGGCAAAGGTAAGAGTAATCATGGAGCGACAAGTAAAATAAGCATGTGCATGTGTCACGTGTGAAAATATATGGAGACTTTAAAAAATCCTTGGTTTTGGAAACAGTCGCTAAACTTATATTTACAGCTTCTAGAACAGTAATAATAAGAACCTTAACAAGGCCTCTCTGGAATAGCATCTCCACAACTTCTTTCATTATAGGTAGTATACCACTGTGATGTACGCCAATACCTCTCTTCAGTAGCTCACCCATGTGCAGTATCTACATACAATATAAAGTGTATACTGTTTATGCATAAGTGTGCACTGTGTGTATACAACACACGCACATGTCTACATTCACATATATATCACATAAGTGTGCACTGTGTGTATACAACACACGCACATGTCTACATTCACATATATATCATATAAGTGTGCACTGTGTGTATACAACACACGCACATGTCTACATTCACATATATATCACATATATCCAATGCCTACTGGCACACACAAAGTAAAATATCTATAGATAAAATTGCCCCTGTTGGTTCCGGGACACTCGAGAATAGACCAACTGAGAACTGCACATGTTTTGTAATAGCCGACTAACGCAGATATTTTCATACTTAGGAAGGCAATAGGAAACCACCTCGGAAGTCAGAATATATATTCCCAAGAAAAAGGTTACCGGTACATAAATTTTAGGTGTGGTAAAAGAGCCTTTTTGATGGGATCAACTTGATGATCGATGAAGTGCTCATTAGTGAGCGTGATAGCAGACTGTGTTTCAGAATATGCATCTTGAACCTGCCATTTTGCAGTGCATTAGAGATAGATAGATAGATAAAATAATGAGTGATAAAATAATGGAAGTGCGCTCAATAAAAATCAATAAATATTAGATTTGATCGACAATGAGGAGTCAGATTAAAAACAGAAAGGAACAGAAAGCACCGCGTCACTGATGTTACCGTGCAGCGGCGAAACTGACGTTAAGCGAAAGCGTTCTGACGAGAGATAGAGAGAGACAAACAGACAGACACAGACAGACAGACAGATAAAGAAACAAAATATAAAAATTAGCAGAAAAAATAGAAGACAGATATTCAAGAACGACAGATATTCAAGAACGTGAGGAATATATCTCAATTTCCAAATTAAGTTTCAGACCTGAGGTAGTTTTCTATCGGGTGGTTTCAGCTTGTCGATACTCTTCTTAAAGAACACGTGTATATGAGACTTTTCGCTAGCTGTGGTGAGGTCAATGGTATTCAGCATACTGGCCGTGTCCTCTATTCGCTTGCGTGAGAACACAAAAGCCACAGCCGGTAGCTGATCCTTCTTCTCCAGCATCTGAATGATCGACATCCAGATATTCTTATCCTACAACAGATACAACAATGGTATATAACATATATCTTTCCAGTGCTCTGCCACGAGGCAGGTCCAAGGCAAAAATTCATACACACAATCAACTATCTTGCTCTTTTATAAGTACACCATCGACCAACCTAATAATTGCGTCTCATCACAAAGGCTTTGCTTTTTCCACACCTGAAATGATGCCACTGTTCAAGGAAAATATAGGTTTCTGAGGACGTTTTCCATCGCCTTCCTCAGTATCTGCGTTAGTCAGCTCTTACAAAACACGTGCAGTTATCGGTTGGACTATTCTCAAATATCCCGGACCCTACACAGGAAATAATGGTACATAAAGAATGGTATATAAGACATAAAAATATAGGCTACATACAAGAAATACAAAATAATACTCCAACATGGACAATCAAAATAGGTCCAAAAATAGGACAACCCTGCACCAACATACACCAACCATGCACAGTTAGGACAACCAAAATAGCACCAAAATAGGACAACCCTGTACAGTTACTGCACATCAATATACAGGCAAACCAAATAAATCAACGAGAACAGTTAACTATTACGATCAATTAGAAAAAAAGGGGATGATAATGTAAAAAAAGCAGTTCAAAGTAAAGCTAAATAGGCTTGGACTTCTGACACCAGAAATACCACTCTGACTACCTGGGTCCCACCGGAGAACTCCCGTCCCCTTGAGCTAGCTTGATCATCTAGCTCTCTGAGAATCTTTAGTAACCCCCTTTCTAAAATAATGTTCCGCCTCTGTCTTAACAGTTTTAATTTAATTTTTTTTTAGATTTTCACAAATGACATACGCGCATGCTAATTTCCTTTCAGCTGCTGTTGTTGTGGGGCTTTATACCATTCCATGATTAATCGTGCCTTTCCTCTTGACAGCGTGGCATAGGTGCTAGCGCAGACACCTTCCATCTTTCAGATACCGATACGCACCCGTGCCCAAGGGTGTCAGGATATTTTGTAGACTGACCTGGGAATCGCTCCCACGCCACTAGCCATCACTCAATTCTATGACAAACTGTCTCACCAATACTCGTCGACATTTGTTGTCTTACATTAAAGAAAAATTAGCAGCCTATGCAATAAATCAATCAATCAATTTGTATATTTATATTTAAGAGCCACCCAATTCACAATCTTATGATAGCGCTAAAAGAACAATGGAGGATCACATAATCTAGATGTCCTGTAGAAGACCTATGGCAGCCTCTCTCTTACTAGTGCACTGCCACATGGCAGGTCCAAGGTACATATTCTGAAACATAGTCTGCTATCACGCTCATCAATGAGCACCCCATCGATTATATAAGTTGACCCCATCAATAAAGCCTTTACCACACCCGAAAATGTAACCATTATTCTTGGGAATATATAATCTGACTTCCGAGGTGGTTTCCCGTTGCTTTCCTCAGTATGACAATATCCGTGTTAGTCGGCTTTTGCGAAACATATGCAGTTTTCAGTTGGTCTATACTCAAGTTTCCCGGATCCAACACAGGTATGGCAGCCTATCATAAAGATATGATTAACCTGCTGAGGATTGGAACTGAAGCGTGGACCTTTGGGTCCTGTGGTCTGAGACGATTTACTCTGTCGCTCCTTCTTAGCATCGACTGCTTTCTGGTAACTACAATACAACAATAAATCAATCAATTAATAACTCAATCAATCAATCAATCAATCTTCCTTTCGCTTAATCACACGGCCGATCGATCAATAAATTAAAAGGCTAAATTTAAAAAATATTGAATATGTACAACACAGTGAGAGAAATACAAAATAGAATATAACATTAAATCAAAGAAAACATCAAAAACACACATAATTACCAATATATAAATTAGCATACATGTGCAGTGCACGCAAAGTGCTGCTGAGGGAAAAGTCTATTCAAATAGGCCTACTGTCAAAGATATAAAATAATTCAAAATTGAATTTATAAGTGTGCATTTAGCCATTCAATGACGGCGCAGGGCATGAACAAATTACAACAAAAAATATGTCAAATGTCAATAAAATGCAGTTAACTAACGCGATGGAGCTGAAGTTTTTCTTAGCGTCCAGCAGCAGAAAGAGTTCGTTGCTGGTCTTGGTGCTGTTTCCTGTGTAGAGATAGTGTTCTAGAGGTACAGGACGGTACTGTGTGCTCGACACGTATATCTTCTTCTTCTTTGTGCGTCTGCAAAGCATAAATGATAAAAAAATGACGTCCCAGACACCTGGATGATGACGCGTTAAACGCTAAACCTTTATTATTATTGGAATTTTTTTTTAATGGTTTAAAAATATTGATTAATGCATTAATAAAAACCCAGTTGAGTTACAGATTTAGTTATAAAGTACCATTAAATCTCTATTAATTTTGATTAAATGAAATAATTATCTTTTTTCTTCTGCAACTGCAATTCATAAAAATAGTAAAAGAATATAATGAAAGTTATCGAAGAGGCAACCCAGAACATCTTCTGGGTGAGCAACGGTACAATGCAAATACAAAATGAGACCAGATCCTCAAAAACGACAACAACAACAATCAAAGTCAACAATTCATAACATAATTTGATATATAAAGCTATCTTTATTCTATAAGCTGGCAAAGACGTCCCTGATACAATCATCAGATTAAGAAATGGACGCTAATACTGCTTGATAGAACAGCAATACAAGAAGCAAGATAAGATGACCTACCCAACCCATTCAGCGAACTCAATACTGTTAGGCACAGTGGCTGACAGCATGACAATGTTGACATGTTGTGGTAACATGATGAGTACCTCCTCCCACACAACTCCTCTCTACAATCAACCAATCAATCAATCAATCAATCAATCAGTCAATCCAACAATCAATACATCAATCAATAATAAATCAATCAATTATATCCTCATTCAATCAATCAATTAATATATAAAAGTAATTTTACAGCCCATTTCACTATCTCAGCAACATTTATATAGGCATTAAAATTAACATAAAATTTCAAAAAAGGCATGACGGCCAGGCCCCTAGGTAATGATTTCTATTTGGAAAGTGAAACTGACTAATATTCTGCTTAGCTATAACCTGTAACCTTTGTTCTAGCATAATTACTATTACCAGTAAATAGATCTACTGATTAACTAATTACATGTTGGATATTAGATGAATAACTAAATTACTTCATTGATTGATTGATTGATTGATCATACCTCTAGATCATTGATATAGTGAACTTCATCAAATATCACCCATTCTAGATCTCTTATAACATCAGAGCCTGAATACAGCATTGATCTGTTGAACAACAATTAAAATCCATAACAGCATCAAGCACCATGAACCCTCCCCTAAACTGCTAAATAATACAAAATGGTCCATTAATTTACAAGAAGGAATAACAAAGATTCAGAAAATCAGTAATAGGCAAAAACAATATATGCACAAAAATCAAATATCACAGATTTCAGATCTAAACCCGAAATCCCTGACATCGCCTTCGGATGAGGAATCGGACGTTGAAACTTCATTGTATTGTATTGAAAAGAGAAGCCCTGCTCTGCCCTATTCAATATAAATGGCACCAAAACAATAATATACCAGAATGCCTGAATTCTACCATGATATTCATTCTTCAGCAAGGAAAACTACATATTCGTTGTTTGAGAGACCTGCTATTTTTAAATACAGTGCATTATATTTTAATTAATTAATCAATTCTCAATTAATTTTTATAATTTCACGTATGGGATCCGCGACAGTCGAGAACAGGCCAACAGAAAGCTGCTCGCGTTACGTAGAAGCCGACTACTTGGGATGGTTTTTGGGTGTGCTCTATTTGTAGCTATTGCTTGTATGTAGTATGTATGCTTGTGTTTTCTTTTTGCATGACTGATTGCACATTTTTGTCTAGTCTATTTTGTCTATTGAATGAATAAATCATAGTTCTCTAGATAGATACCCACATGCGAAGTTTTTGCTTTGCACCTGCCGCTAGTACAATAATAATAATAATTATAATAATAATAAGTACATTCATAAAGCACCGCTCTATCCAAAATGCCACAGTAGCGCTAAATCGATAATGAAGAGTCAAGTAACCCTGCAGCAGAAGGTCACAATCGGTGTGGCAGCCTCGATCTCTGCATATCTGAAATTTGATTGACCAATTGGTCTATAACATAGAAATCATGTCACACGGCTACCAATACTCTCCACTGTTGTATCTGCCTTAGTTGCTCTTTACGAATACGCGCAATTGTTAGTGGGTTCAATTCTCAATTTTCCCGAACCCACTCAGGAATGTATGAGCACGAGATGGACTAGATTTATAGATAAAAGAAAAGAAAGACAACCAATAAGAATACAATGAGGAATATCTAATTTAGCCTAATTGGTACCTGAGTATCTCTGTGGTCATGACAAGACAAGAAGCTTCAGGTCTTATCTGCACATCTCCCGTTATCAATCCCACATCCTCAAACTTGTCCTTAAAGTCTCGGAACTTCTGATTGGACAACGCCTTTATAGGCGACGTATAGACGGTTCTATAACATAATATATAATTGAGAAATAATAACCAGAAAATCTGATATGAGTTAAGAGAATAAAGCTTCTTTTTACATACTAGTACATAAACTAGGATACAATCATATTTAGGCACTCTTGATTTCATTGCATTACAATTTAAAGCTAATTTCAGTGGGAGGAAATAGTTAAGAGTGGATATGATAGATTGTCTGAATATTCGACGAAAATAAACATTTTTATTTAGCCATTGCAAGAGGTGTCTTACCACTTCTAGCTTTTTCTTGCAAGTTTTTATTTCGCTACACTTGAACACAGAATATACTTTGTAAATTCACGCTGATATTATATATATCAATTCACTTTCGTTGGATATCTTAACTGGATAATATATAATCATAATATAAATAACATATCATAATCATTCCATAATAACTATTATAATAATTCAGAATCAGAAGTACTCAAAAATAATGTCAAGGTACTCCTTCGTGCCTATTACCTTTGGGACTCTGGGCCCCATCAACATTGCCGGCATCGACTTTATAGATGACATTGGCAGGAGGACCCATGCGATCACCAGCGACAACCGCAAAAAGTCCTTTCTGTGGCAGTGGCTGTCCATGGTGATTCAACGCTACATGCCTCCACGGCTATTTCGGCGACATGGCAAATTTTAAATGCTTTTTTTTATCTATACTTCTTTTTAAACGTATTAAAATCAATTTTATCATATTTTTAGCCCAGGGTCGTTTATCACCCAGGGAAGCAAAAACAAACAATAAAAATAATAAAGGTTTAACATCCGTTTCCTCAATCAGGGATGATGTCAGGGACGTAAATAATCACACAAAATCAATTAATCATACATAATCATAATCTACTACATAATATTTTTCTTTCTTTCTTTTATTCGACACCAAAAAGGTCAGACAACATTCCAAGAATCACTGTTACATTGTGAATAGAATAGGTGCACAAGTTACAATAAATCTATAACTAACAGTAATTCTTGGTGGCTAATTTGAAATGAACAAAAATCAATGAGTAAGAAATATAAAATAAGCTTCGTAATTGTTACTATAAACTTCACACTTCTAAAAATAAAGTTCAAAATTTAACATCAGATTAAAGTTCAGATTTATTCATTTTATATCAAATATAAAATACACGTTAATGTATAGAATTCATAGGCTAATGAGTAATGAAGTTGAAATTTAAAGAAATAGTCCTTTGATGTTGGCTACAATTGAAACATTAGTCCAATAACCAAATATTTAGTGCAATAGATTATGAAATTTAAATAAATCATTTACTAAAGAAACACGTTAATATCGTCATTTTTACAACAAGGCATTTACATATTAATATGATAGATTTATGTTCATATTCAATCAATATCGCTATATTTAAATATAAGTGAGTGGTACAGATTGAATTTAAAGATATGTTCCATTGCA
>JAQFZF010003609.1:0-11216 GCA_034695365.1 Enchytraeus norvegicus
GAGCGAGTAAGAGTGAGAGGGAGAGAGAAAGAGAGACAGAGAGAGAGGAGACAGTGATTGAGAGAGAGAGAGAGAGACAGAGAGAGAGAGAGACTGTTCATGTTGTTGAACCTTATTTTGATTCTATAACGGAGGAATGGTTATTAATTTAATAAATTAACTGCCGTTTATATAGAAATCTATATGTAGACACGTTTACATTGCCTAGGCGGGTTGCGTTTCGACGCTCAATTTTGTCAGATAATTATAATTATATAAAGTTATCTATCAACATAAAGCTCATATTCTGTCACGTCCGTAATGTTTCTGAGACAACTCCCAGGACCACACGACCCGTGCCAGGCCTACTGTAGGCCTGGCATCGAGACTTATAATTAGGCTGTCCGTGTATATTTGTTGACCGTTTGAAAATTGTCGGCTAATTATTGTTTGCCTGCTGGTTCTGGGTCGATGACTGTGTGGGTTATTGTCTGGCTTGTAAAATACAGATGATGTATTGTAGAGTGTAGAGAGCCTTGTCAAGGCTTTTTGTCCTAGTTATCTATAATTATAATCAAGTCCCCTTACCGAGTGCAATAACACATTGTTAGTGACAATTTCCTTGACATTAGCCTAATATAATATCGGTATGTGCCTTTGTATAACTTTCTAATGAAATGAAATAAATTGAAACAAAAAATCGTCCGTTTCATCATCTGCCGACGATATCAGGGACGTCTAAAACAAAGCAATACCCCAGAGCCATAGATAATGCAGAATTATTATGTTAAGCCAGCATTAGTATGTGTATTATTTATTTTTTTAATCAGATCCAAAGTGATAAAGCTTCCAAATAGTTGGTCAGACTTTCCGTATATGATCAGAACACTCGGGAATAGACCAACCGAAAATTGGACGAGCAAAATCGATTAAAATCATAACATCGAGTAAAATCCGACTGACATTTTCACTGGGGAAGGCAACTGGAAACCACCGCAGAAACCCTTATCCCCTTGAACAACGACATCAGTTTATGTATGCTGAAGGTATAGCTTTTGTTACGGGATCAACTTGTTGAATTGATCGATGATGTGCACGTTGTTAATGGATAAGGTAGAAGACGTGCTGATATGGTTGCTTTGGACCTGCCATTCAGCAGAGCACTGGATAGATAGATCTGCATCAAATAATGGTGAACATACATGTATGGGTCTCCGCGGATTATTGGTTAGCGAGTTTGGTCAATTTGGGTCTAATTTCCGGGTTTAGATTCCCGGTTGGTTGGTTACATCGCCTTCGGCTGAAGAAACGGACGCTAAATCCTCATTGTATTGTATTATTGTTGAGTCCACGAGATAGTAAAATCTCGGATGTTCAACTGGCCAAACAATCCCACTTCCTCTCTTGGGTCGGTCAATGGAAGCAGTTAGTACGTACAAGTAGTAGGTGACTGCTTCAGAAGATTGCTTAAGTAAACACGGGTCTGGTATGGCGTCTGACCGTAATGGTCTGAAAGTGACTCCAGCGACCTTCCTATTAGATCAAAGACGATTGTCACCTGTGACAACGACAATGAGGTCCGTCCCTAATATCGTCGTCAGATGATGAATCGGACGTTAAACCGTTATTTGATGTTGATGTTGTGTGCTGAAAGCGCTAAGAGACGGGATCAGCTCCGTCTTAGGAGTCAATATTAACTCTGTGGTAGATTTAATCGCGAGTTAGGTAGATTTGAGTGTTTTTAGAGTCAAGATTCAGAAGCACAAGATGCTTCTCTTCAAGATGGCTCAACACAATCGAGCACTATCGTCACAAAGATCTGGGTAAAGCTTATTAAGCTTTACTCCACAGAGTCGTCTCCGTAGCTCAGTTGTTTAGCGCGTCGGCTGGTTTGTGTCGCCTGTTACGCATAATGTCCGGGTTTCGATTCCTGTTCGAGCAAGCAGAGAGTAAAATCTGGTATGTACAACGGGTCAACCAAGCCCACCATCCCCGTGGGGGTCGGTTAATTGGAAGCAATTAGTTCGTAGTAGGTGACTGCTTCAGAAGATTGCGAAGGTTACCACAGGTCTGGCGTATATGATTCAATTATAAAATTGGATTGTATAGAGTGAGGTTGGTGATCTCACCGTTAGATTAATGACTATGTCACCTGTGTGCTAAAATCGCGAGCAACAGTCATTCCAGCTTTATAAAGACTCCGTCTGACACACTAGTTTGACGTGCACTGGAGAACAAACAAGGCTGAAGTTTTCCGCATTTAGCTGTCGGCTGCAATTATGTGGCTAGCTCAAGTGCGGCGTAAATCACTATAACGTTCTGTATTTTTATAATGCTATCGACTACACGAGTTTTTCCTGCCATTTATAATTCTTCGGATTAATTAACCGTCAAATAACTGCCATGCTTTCGAGTATGTCCGTCAATTTAACACCGCATAAATAACAGAGAAAAGCTTGCTTTAAGGGTGGAGAAATTGAGTGGTATGGAATAAAACTAAGGAAGAAAGTAGTATAGTATCTATAGTGTTCCTAGATAAGATTCCATAGTATTCCACAGTTTGCCGAAATCAGTTATAATTATAGACATTCTTTATCTGATCACGTACCGGTAGTTATTGGTTTAATCAGATCAATCATTCAATTGTAATCAATCAAACAAAGTACGTAATTGTGTACTTCAGAGGAGGTTAAATAATAAATTAAATAGTTCTTTCAGAAAATATCAGACTCCTGGAACATCTTTGAGAGTAATCCGATTTTTCAAATACCAGAAAATAATAGTATTTCATCTTCTAATAGAGGAAATGCCCCTCCCCCCTCCTCCTCTGTATCCGACCTTGATTCGTTATTGGCTATTTATTCTATGAACGTCTCTCGGACGGGAGAGGAGTCGGACGTGAAATTCGCATTCATTTGTTGGCTGTTCAGAAGATTTTGATCATCGACGAGTACATCTGGCATTGACGCTGCAACAGATGTACTAGTTTGCGCCAGCGATAGAAAAACCTACTCTTTTGAAAGAAAAAGTAGGTTTTATGCCAAAAATTCTGATTAGGCGAGAGATTTGGCGACTAGTTGGACACAAAAACGACCAGACTAATCAGAAAAGACTAGGAGTTGCGGCACTGCATACTATAGTTCCGAACAAGAAGCAAAGGTGTCGAATATGTAGGCACATATCTAGAGAGGAAAGTTAATGTGAAGCATTTGACAAAATAAATATCGGGATTTGGTTGGTTTAAAAAATTTAATTTGTACGATCTTGTAAGCCAGTAACCCTTAAAGGACTCAACATACCGTCGCACTGCAAGCGGGACAATCGCTCTTACAGCCTATTTCTCCACATATCTGGAACTCTCTGCCATCAACTTTCGTGCTCCTTTCTATTTCTGACTCTGAGCATCAACTTTCTCTTTCATAATTATCATTATATGTGCAGTACCACCAGCCACAAGAAGACTTACCTATTTGTCTTCTGTCTATTCTCTGTTATCCAGTTGCGACCCACGCGTTAATCTCTATTCCGTTAATTTCTCCTCCTTTGATTGATTTTCTGGATTTTGGTCTTGCACCGTTTATAGAACCTGCATCGATTATTGCTTGTCGCATTGGCTTTAGATTCATAGTGCTCGATATTGTCGTTGACGGCGGTTACACACTAACACTTTAATTGTTGGGAAGATTCTGCAGGTTTAATTAATAATTATGGAATATAGTCATGAATTTATCGACGCTGCAACAATGAAGCAACTTATGTAACCAAGAGAGAATCAAAATAAAAGGTGAAAATATTTAGGAACATGTTTTGCAAAAGGACAATTAGACCTCAGTTGAATTATTCTATACAATGCACATCGGTGAGAATAACTCTGATATTGTATAAACCGATCAAGACATTTTAAATCCTTAACAAATAAGACAGAATTCGATAGAAATCCAATAGGCCTAACCGTAATCTATTTGTCTTGTCACACCAAATCTATGAATCCTAGTGTGTTACGAGAAACTAATGGAAACATTATAATATGAAACAAATGATTTTTATTTAAATATAATTTCGTTTTGATATGTTTCTGGCTGATAGTGAATAAGCAGACGCGGATTTATGGGGCGATCCCCCCCCCTCGCAGCGAGGGGGGGTGTCGATTTGTAGTTGGAGAAAAGCCTATGCAGTATGATATGCTTGTTCTCCCCCCCCCCCCTGACACCTCCTGTATGTTTCTGTAGCCTACGCTTCTGAATGAGTTCTGATTGTTTTTCTAAATGTTTTTTAATTAGATATTTTAAAAAGATTAATTTAGAAGTTTGACGTTCCAGATATCATCATTGAAAGAGGAAACGGACGTTAAAGTTTTATGATGATTTAAGTTTATTTAATTATAGCGAAAATAAAAATATGTTTTATTATTTTTCAGATTTGAAGGCGGATTATTCTTGAAACTGAGATCATTACAACCCCTATGAGATTAATTTAGAGACTAAAACACAAAATGGATACAACTGGACCAATCATTCACAACTTCAATGCATCATATCATCCCAGTTATAAGATTCTATCAGATAATATTGGTGACGTCTCTAGCACCTCAAACAATACCTCATCACTCGAACACGACGATAGACTTTACTCACCACTAGGAGTCACCATTATTTCCGTTGTGGTCACTATTCTATCGATTCTCACCGTCGGGGGAAACCTCCTCGTTATCGTTTCCTTTAGCGTTGACAGAAGACTTCGAACTGTGAGCAACTATTTCCTACTCAGTCTTTCCTCAGCTGATCTGGCTATTGGGCTGATCTCAATGCCCCTCTATACCCTATACCTAATGCTAGGTCGTTGGCCTTTAGGCTCTGTTCTCTGTGATATCTGGTTATCTGTGGACTACACCCTCAGCAATGCTTCAGTGGCGAATCTTTTCATCATAAGCGTAGATAGATATCTATCGGTAACCAGACCAATCACCTACAGAGCACGTCGAACCCGACGCAAAGCTACGACTGGTATAGCTGTTGCTTGGATTATATCAGCCCTGGTTTGGACTCCTTGGATTGTAGCCTGGCCTTACATAGAAGGTAGGAGAACTGTTCCTAACGATCAATGCTACATACAGTTTATTATAACGAATAAGTATATTACGGTAGTTACAGCTGCGGTGGCTTTCTATCTTCCAGTTTTCATCATGTCGGTGCTGTATTATAGAGTGTATCAGGAAACAAGGAGAAGGCAGAAAGAGCTTAGGGTTCTTCAGGGTGGGGCGTGTAAAGAGTCGAGTGATGGGGGGTCAGTACCAACCCCGCATAGGGTAGCGAGGGGCCAAACAGGGAGATCTAATAGTAGGGGGTGTTCAGAGGATTTAGATGAGAAAACAGAGGGTATCAGTGACGCATCAAAAGTTGATGCATCTTATGAATCCACGAGAAAAGCAAATAAAAGGTGTCGATTCTTTTTGAATATATTTTGTGGAAGAAAGCAGAAAGGAAATCTAGCAACACCAGGGGACTCGAACGAGATAAATCCAAATACGATAAAATATGACGAGGACCTTCGCAAATCTCCAATTAATAACACCAGACGTAAGGAAAATCGAACTACAATGAATTGTTTGACCTGTCGTCTTCTTTGTCGCAGTAAATCGTTAGATCATAATGTTTTCCTGGCCACTAGTAATAAAGACATGACGACAAATGACTATCAAAGAGCGTTCGACCCGTTAAATTGCAGTACAGAACCGGGTAAAACTGGCAGAATTCAGATTCGCATTACCAATGTTGAAGGAGATGTGAGGAAAGCAGAAAAAAGTAACTCAGTTTCCGAGAGGCAAGCAATTGGTACCAGCAACTTGAATCATAATTCGGCACATAGTCATCCTTCAAATTTGAATCAAAATGATAAGAAAAAATATTTTGATAAAATTAATAAAAATAGAAAACAAAAACAACTTTCAGATGAAAAGCAGTTTAGTAAAGGCAGTAATTCACAATTGTTAGTTGTTTATTCTAATCCTACTAATAGAAATCTACTGTCCACATTTTGGGCATGGTTGAGAAGAAAAGACCCTGATTACCCGAGAAACGTTACATATGGTACTATGGAAACTACTTCTGACGTCACTATTAGCAACCCGATGACGTGCTCTGACGTCATGCCTACCCTAGCGTCGCATTACGTCAGCGTCCTGGAAAATAAGAATTCTTCCATAGTGTCTACCACGCAGAAATGTGATGCCCGCATATTGGATGATAGTGATGATTATTCCTTTATTGACGATATTGAGAATGAGAGTGTTTATGAATATTGCGATCTCACGAAGAAGAATATATGTAAAACTGGTATCAAGAAAGTAAATTCTAGAGTTAAAGATAATCATGGAAGTAATTTCAAAAAGGATCATACCGATTATAGTGTTATCGATGATAGATATAAAAGTAAACACGGAGGGCTCAAAATAATTCTAAATAAATCAGTTAAACAGAAGATTTTTGATGATGATGATTCTTTTTTCGAATTTGAAGATGATGAGTATAACTGTGATGATCTCAATATATTATCAAATGCAATTGGGGCAGTTCGTTCCAATTGTGGTGCTTGTTTTGAAGGTGGAGAGAAACCTAGGATTCCAATTATAACACTTAATTTCCGACCACTGGATCAGAAACCTGGTGATCAGTTTGACACGGATCAAGAGTTAGAAGAATCCTGTACTCTAGTCTCACCAAATCAAAAACTAACAGCAGCATCTGATACTCCAACTTTAAATATCTGTGAAAATACGGACAGCCTGTGCAAAGAACTTGAAACAAATACTTCACAGCAACCAAAAGAGCCTTCGTGCAAAACTTCAGAGGTATTATCGTTTCCTCAGACTATTTCAATGGATTTTATTGACTCAACATCTAACGATGAGCTTAGTAATGGTTCTTTTACAAATAATGAATCCTATCGCTACAGTCACGATAATACTATGATTCATTTTCATCATTCAAATGGTTTAACAAACAATTCTGATGATTTTGAGATTTGTGAAACAATTACCAATGGAATTGTCACTAACTTGCCAAGTGAACAGAATCCTACTTCTACAATTACCGATCCCAGCAACTGTAGTAGTCCTACTCAGGAGTTTAGCGTTAAAGCCACAATAACATCATCAGACTCTAATTCTTCCCAGTCTAGTCCAACAACCAACCGGTCACATCAAACAGTAATGTTTTCGACATCTGAAGGTACAACGGTGATGAGGAAAGCCAACGTATCAAAATGTGGGAAGGAAAGGCACGGTAGGAGGATCTATTCTGTTCGCCAAACTTCCCAGGATCTCGAAAGCCTGTGTCGCACCAGTCTTGCAGCTGTGTGCAATTCTACGGATGGGATCCCTCCTCGCCTATCACCAACTTCCAGATCCAACTTTCTGGTAGAAACTGATGCAGATGCAAAGGGTTATTATTGTGCGACACTATCTGCGAGTAAATTAGATTCCGAGCCAGTAACCGGAGTTGCAGAGGCATCTCCAGCGTCGGATATAGTTTTATCTGACGATTACACAGTGTGTACAGAAAGAGTGAAACCAATCACAGATGATGGGATATCACAAGCTATCATTGAAACAACTACCACAGGTAGTTAATATTATACTCAGCATTGTTAATGAAGCTCTGCTAAAATATTAATAATAAATTTAGTTATCTTCTCAATCGGCTTAATTAATTTGTCTTCTTAATCGGTCTACGGTATTTTCGAACACTCTAAAGCAGTGTTTCTCAAACTCGACGGGATCGCGACTAAGTAAAAATATTAAAGTTCGGTAGCGACTCACCAAGCATTTTTTAAATGGATCTACTATAGGCTCTTTAGAGTTTTCAAAATCATAAATATGTAACTTGTAAGTCATACAAAATCAGATGTACGTGAAAATTGTAAATCTTCATTGACATACGAAAATAGGAGTTTGCGCCTTGTAGTGGTGTACTTAATACGAGTAATTATCTTTTAAAAATTATTCTTTTGAGACCTCGACCCACTTGAAAGGAGTCCGCGACCCACCTGTGGGTCTCGACCCACAGTTTGAGAAACACTGCTCTAAGGTCTCAAAGAATTATAATCAATAATACAAATTAATACTCATTTCTTCCTCCTGAGATATGTGTTTTAATTATTGTAGGTTTTTAACTTTTTAATGGATAGAAAACACTGTGTTTGACCGGTGCTGACCCCTATTCTCTTTCGCAATTGTGACATTCTATCTACTTTTGAGTTAACCAAATGGTATTGCTTATGCTGTTGCTGAAGTCCCTGATATCGTCGTAAGATGATGAAACGAACGTCAGGTACATTGTATTTTGATAGTGTATTGTACTCTACCTGTTTGTTTTTCAATCGCAGGTACTTATGCATCAGTCAAAACATCCCAGACAATTTCTAACGATAACAACCACCAGATGTCAGAGACAAGCTATAACAGTGCTAATGACGAGAGACGTCAAATAGCTGCAAATTGCGATCCACTCGTAAATAACGGCAACAGTTACAATTTAAAAGATAGTGGTCATCGTGTTTCCAGTACGGGTCAACGATTGGCCAGTCTAGAGGATGCTGACCCATTATTGGATATCCAGAAGAGTTTAGTAAATATCAACGATACATTTAGCGATAATTCTTCCTTCGTTATCGCACGTGATATTAATGATACATCTTACGATGTTGGCAATATTTCTAGCAGTAAAAATGTTAGTGATAGAACTACATGTTTCTGTGATCGTGATGATGTAAATCTAGCAAATTCTTCGTTTAAAGCATCCACTGATAACACCTTTATGTCTGACAGTATGTGTAGTCCAGTTAATGCTACAAATGAGACTACCAATATACTTGATAGCAAACTTATATCAGACAGTAGAACAAGCATAGGTAAAGAGGTAACAGGATTTGGTAAAGTGAAAAGGACTGACAACCTGTATGATAGTAACCTCAGTATATCCTCAAAACTCAATCGACCTCTATCCCGAACCCGTAGTTACGATTCTCTTCGAACCAATTCTGCACAACTGACAACGTCACCAATTATACGTCGTAGTTCGTGCCTTGCAGTGCGTCAACCATCGACCCGAGTGGGTCGTCTGGTCGGGTCGTGGTCGTCCACATCGGGTCGACCTTCCCTCACGACCATGGAGAGGGATAGAAGCTCGGCAAGGGTTAGGGGAAGTGAGGGTAAGGCGGCCAAGACACTGTGCGCTATACTGCTTGCCTTCATCATAACGTGGACGCCTTACAATGTACTTACAGTAGTCCAGTCTTTCTATCCCGAGGCAGTCAACAAGACTCTGTATGCTGTAGGTAAGTTGGAATCTACTTTCCTCTTCTTCTTTCATATGTCTTGACCGATCTGAGCGTTTGACGGTCATGGTTGCCTAAGTTTATATCTTTCGCGGATCTAATCACTTCTACATATTCGACGTTTATCCAATCACTGAGACTCTGTATGCTATAGATAAGCAGGAATTCAAATAACTGAAATTGTGATTTATTTTGTCGTTTTCTTTTTATTCGTATAATTATTTTCACACGTGATATACGCACATGCTAGCTTCGATTCTTATTTCCTTTTATTTATAGTTCTTTTACCACTAAAAGATTTCTTCTAAAGCGAACACTTTACCGCTGCCGCTAACCCCCCACCCTCCCCCCTCCCCCGCTTAATTTAAACCTTATGACCAATATTCTTAATAACTTATCATGGAATCGTGTTCAGAATAAAGTAGGATATTTTAATAACAGCTACCTGAAGTACGGATATAAAAATAAAATGCTAATCATTAGTTTTGAGCAATTCTGGGAAGTGGGCATGATAATAAAAGTTCTGAAGATATTTTATGGTAGGCCTAATTATAATATAAGAACTCCTCGGACTTACTTGTATTTTATTTTTGCTAATTTCACTGTTCAATCTGACGAAAGTAATGGTGTTTTCTGTCTTAAACGAAGTTAAATATTGAATATAATATAATAAAAGGAGTAAAGTAGCCTACTGCTGAATGATTGTGAAATAAATATATATAGTTGGTTGATTGGTAAGATTCCTTATTCATTACCGAACGTAGGTGCGGAGCTGATCCCTTCCTGAGCGATTTCATCCCACAGGTGACAATGTCAATAATCTGACGGTGCGATCACTTGCCTCACTCTAGACATTCAATTGGATCATACACGCCAGACAAGTGGTTGCCAACGCAATCTTCATTAGCAATCACCCACTGTTTACTAGCTGCTCCCAATTTATCGGCCCAAGAAGAGATGGATGGCTTGGTTGGCCCGTGCATATCCGAGATTTTATTCTCTGATTGACTCTTCCGGTAATCAAAACCCGGATCTTCTGTGCAAACCGATCGACCGATCGTCACATATTAGCGATTGAGCCACGGAGAAATGCCTCGTTATGACGTTACCTGATTGATATTTGAAAAAGGCTAAAGATAAAGTCAAATTTAACGTCAGTTTCGCTGCCCGAAAGCGCCACCAGTGACTCACAAGCCATGGATTAGACCCCACACGTATAAGACACGGCCAGGGCTCTTTAACCGTTTCACCATTAAAAAGCTACAAGTTAAGTTTAAAGTCTGATTCCGTACCCAATGTAACTGTCAGAGATAGACCCGGCTGGGACTCTAACCCCCAGCCTACTGCTTATCGAGAAAGCGTGCCACCGACGACGCTATCCAACCGGGACAATACAGTTCGGGTAATTATGCAGTCACGTTGTGACAGTGACGCTGTAACATGATCGCAACACCGTGACCAATGGTCACGCGTGGTCACTATAATGGTCACGCCTGGTCACTACTGGAACGTGACCATATTTTCAACGTCAAAGATTTAATGACCGGAACTGAACACAGGCACGTGCTCGACATTATATCATTATCGGATTGCTGAGATTTTTAACGAAATGAACAAGGCTGGAATTGTTTAACTTTTTATTCTTGAGAAAAATAATTGTGAAAACAAACTTCCTACTGTCAGTAGTAGATCTAGGATTATTTTGTGGGGAAAATTTTTTGAATCTCTGACATCGCCGTCGGGTAAAGAACCGGACGTTAAATCCTCATTGTATTATATTGTATTTTTATGGAGCCATATAAAATTGAGTCTAATCAAAAGGGGGAGGGGGGTTGGTCCATATTACAATACAATACAATACAATGAGGATTTAGCTTCCGGTTCCTCACCCGAAGGCGATGTCA
>JAQFZF010003610.1:0-11216 GCA_034695365.1 Enchytraeus norvegicus
GTGAGAAGAAAGTTCTCAACAGCGTAACCAACGCGGCCAAAAACTTGGACCCTCCCTGAAAGTCTAAACCCAGCTACGGGCCTGTGCGAGCGACTAATATTTAATGTGTTAAATTGTAATTTATTTGTAATAATTTCGGAGAACTAATCATTAATTATTATCAATAGGCCTAGTATTTATTTAATCGTCATATTAATTATTTCCTGTCGATTATGCCTTTATCAAGATAACCTACAATATAATTAATAGGCCTACGCTGGCCAACTTAGGAGCTTAATCGAGGCTTATAAAATTTCAACAAATTGAAATTAATGTAGTTTCAATATTTTCACCTGTTTGTTTGAGCTACATAAATTTTATATTCTGCAATTGCCGCAGAAGCCTTTTCCGTTGACGATGACATCATTGATGACGTCATCGAGTTCACTCCGCCTCCGTTCTGCCTCGACCCGCCTACCGATGACGTCACGTGTGCTGGCGAGTTACGTGACATGTGGTTCTACAGGTCAACTGATGACCGATGCTTGACCTTTGAGCATAACGGTTGTGCGGAGGTCAGGAATAGCTTCGGAACAGAGCAGGACTGTTACAGGATCTGTACCGGGCGTTATAGAAGTATGGACTAGTTCTATAAAAACAATAATTCAATACGAATAAGTGAAATAACCTAACAGCTTACAAGGCTATTGTACGAATGCAATGCAATGCAATGCGACATAAAACAAACACCTACAATAGGCTCACAAGAATTAAATGTGAACTTTACTTATTCATCGATGAAGTAATATGAAAGCAGCGACCAAAATGGAACATCTGCATGTAAAACTCTAGGCTTGGTAAATTCTTACTTACAGATATATTAATTGGAAGTGCTGGAAAGGCCACACATAGATAAAGATGTTAGGCTGCGAACTCAAAAAGTAACACAAACTGTGATAAACAAAATCGCTCGTCAGATGGAGCCATGTTATATCTATCAAGTGTTATGTTCGTATTAAGTGTTATATTACACTCTTAGATAAAGCTTATATTTTTGTAAGTTGGTAAGCAACTGTAAACTAATATTTCGCTTTCTCGATTGAGCATAAGATTTTTTTTAATCTGGAGTAGGACGCTATTTTATTTCTGATTTACTATTTCTACAAGATATACTTACATACCGCAATGTTACTAGAGATATTCTAATAAAGTTCATCAGCTTTCTGGTTGCGTTGTCATTTAGTAAGGTACATACTTACCTGCTCCCCCACTGGGGGTATTGCAGTTAAATATGTAACATGATGATATAAGGGTTATGACTTAGGGTCTGAGTTAAAAACCCGGGATCCATGGGGGCCGCAACCCCTCATGGGATTCGTTCTGATTCCTTACTAGCTGGCCTAAAATAATTGCAATTAATAAGAAAATCCTATGAATATTAGTTCCATGATGAGGCTACTATAAATAATGCTATAGGCCTACAGGCCCTAATGTTATTGTTATTGCCAAATAATAATCGTCATTTATTGTAATTATTAGTTTAAAATCACTGATGGCGCGTTCTGGCATCATCGAATGTATGATTAACAGTTACTATGCGTCGACTTTTAAAGCTTTTATAGCTAATTTGGTATCAGCATAAAATATGATTATTGCTGATTCAAGTTAACTGATAAATCCTGCTTTCCATATGATATAGTCCATTTGATTCATTCTGACAATTTTTAGAAATAAATTTAATTTGTCGATACAAATAAAGACAAAGCGAAGCAATTCCATGAACATCAATACTTTATTATTTCTGGTTAGGACGTCCCTAACATCTCCTTCGGGTGACGAACCCGACTTTAAATACTCATTGATTGATCGATGACATCACTAACGTCCCTGATATGAAACGGACGCTAAAACCATTTTGTTTCCTATTGTTTATCTTCAGGATTCGATGACGATGCCTCCGAAGGCATTCATCTTCTAACATCGACCATTCCACCCCTCATGGAAAGAACAACCAATCTCTTCAAAGTACATAAAGCCAATGAGAATGTTCCAGCTGGGTTTAAATCTGGCTTGGAAGATGTAACGAGCATTATTGGAAAGGAAATTTCGGATATAAAAGAATTTATAATGCAGAGCGCCAAGAAACCATCGAGTACCGTTCAACCTACAGATTCTATCCAAAGTTCAACCACTATGATTCCGCTGATGAAAGCTAATCCAACAACACCCCAACAGCTGGCTTCTTCCACTCAGAAGGATATACTTAGAGAATATATCAAAGTCAACGACGAGGAGTCAAAGACTTCGACTACATCGAAAGACGATCTTATACAGGGCTACACTAATGGGTTGTCAACGCAAGATTTCCCAACTGCAGACAAGAAATCTACTGCTATAGTCACTCCGGGGATGACTGAATTTGCGACAGGAGCCGCATTTTCAGGCCCTTCAACCACCCCGTCGCTGCAGGACATGTCCGTGGAGAAAAATGGAAGAATGACAAGTGGAGAAAACCTTTCTATAAAGCGAGATGATGCTAAATCTGAAGATGTGAAGGAAAATCCAATGGATGCCTTCAAATCTGAGTATAATTTAGCTATGGAGGAGCTACTCCATCCTATGGAGGACAACGGCCAGAATGGAATAAATCATGGAATAATATCAGTAGACGAGGATGGTTATGAAATCAACGAAGTTGAGTTAGAAAGAGAAAACAGTTTTAAGGAGCTTAAGGATTTCTCTAATGGTCCAGGAGACGTGAACCCAATACTGTCACGAAATACAGGCGGAGAAAGGCAAAGGTCAGATTTTAACGTTAAAGAAAAGTCACTTAGAAAGTCCGGAGCCGTGCCACCAGAGATGTTAGATAAATACGACGATGAAAATGATTTCTTGTATGAAGTTCTTCCAGATGATAAAGAAGAAACGAACCAAGACGAAACAACAGTTACTAAGTCAACTAATACTGATCAGAGACGCATAGGCCTAATCATCTCAAGCCACAGAGGTAGCCTTGTTCAATTGCATTCCTCTAACTTAAATCCCACTTATCCTATGAATAAAAATATAAACAACAATCATCCTACAAAACTGAACTTAAATCAAGAAAGTCAAGAACCACGCGTAGTAAGAGAGGGATTTGATGATCAGTTTGTTGCCTTCACCGGTGAGGAAGGAATTTCAAAAAAATTCGAAGAAGTATCTGATAAATCCGGTTCCTCGATGAAATCTGCAACGATGGAATTGAAGAAAGAAGAAGATATTCAGAAACAAGAGAAGTCTGCTGAAGATCTCACCAAACCTTTTTCCAGTTACACCACAACTGCTGGAACAGCGATGCCGACGACTGAAGAGAGGTCTACTCTAAAGTATGAAGAAGGTTTGATTTACTCCTTGTTCCTCAATATTATCTGTTCTGTCTGATACGCCCCTGGTATGATCCTCAGATGACGAAGCGAACGATAAATGAATCATTATGAATGGCAGTATGCTAAAAGTGGACTAACTCACAAAACAAATTCTTTTATTTTATTTTCAAATATTTTCAAACTCTTAAACCGAAGGCTTTATATTTTTGACCAATATCGGAGAACACCATTATATTTAATAAATATCAACAAAATATGTTAAATATTATGAAAAGAATTTGAAGATATTGTTGAAATTAACATCATTTTTTACTATATTTCTGATGTTACTTGGTCCACATTTGCATACGGTCATTCAAATGACTAGAGCATTGCTTTTTAATTTCACTTAAATAATTGCAGCAAAAGCTAATTCTGTCATCTCAGCCAGGGTTAACGAATATTTTCCTCACCGAAAATAAGGAAACAGACTTTAAACTGTATTTTCTTTTAACCAATAACTCCTCGTGTTCATAATTGAGAATCCTAACCGACACTGAAGGAAGGAAACGCAAATCCATACTTTTTTTAATGAAAAGCCTCACGAAAAAGTGTGGTTTAGAGTCTTTAGACTAAGACGTTATGATTTTATAGACTTTGTTGGTTGATACTGTATGCGCTCGTTAATGATTTGAGCGAGTAAAGCCCTAGGATTTGCATCTCAGACCTCCCGCTCCGCATTCCATGTATCGATATTATATTGATACCACCATCGAAACTAATAGAAGTAAATGGCTATCAGACCGTTTTCTCTTTTCTCATTCAGACTAGCCGGTTTAAACATTAAAACAAAGCATTAAAAATATCTGTTTCGACATTGTACAGGAAATATATTGAGACCTACTGCGGCCGTCGAACCGAAAAATGCTAAGCCCAGCAATTCGTCTACTGGCTTCATTAAAATAATCCGCGGTAACCTTCGCTTCTTCAGACCTCCGCCCATACAATTCAGACCTGTTGAGGACCCGACCTGGTCCATTCTGAACGATCTTGCCGCACCCTTGTTCCCACTTCTGCCACTTAATGAAATTTCTGCTAATAATAATGTAAACAGACCTGGTTTTCCTCGCTTTAATGACCGAAAAATGGAAATTCCACAGCATGAGAGGATGATTGGAGAGAACAGACCTGCATTGAATGGGAGAATGCTTGGTAAGAAAAATATGGTAGATCCAAGTGATAGCTACTGGGAACAAAATGCTATTGCAGAATCCATTCGCGCTAATTTCAATACACGATTGGGAGAAGACAATAAAAAAAGAAGAATAGTAATGGTTCCCCCTGCAATACTTATCTCATCCAATAAAGCAAATGTGAATGTTATAGATGTAAAACAGAAAGGTAGGAAGAATGAGTTCAGCAAACAACCTAGAAAACCTGAAATGGAAGATAATTATAATCAAAACGAGATAAATTTTGGAAAGGCACCCATTCCTTCAAAGGAATTATTGCCTAAAGAGAGCATAGAATCAAAACCAAACCATTTTGGATTTTGGACTCCTTTGAGATTATTAATTGACAGCAAGCTCAGAAGCGAAGTTAGTTCACCAATGGTTGCTCAACCAGATGGTGATACAAAAAGACCTTTTAGAGGAGCGCTGGAAGATGGAAGAAACAATGAGGATATTGAAATGAACGGAAGGCGAATGTATAGCTTGCATCTAACCGCTAGATATCAGCCTAATGGTTTTGTAGGCATGTCTAGGATGGTATCTATACAACCTCATGACGCCAACAGAAATAACTTTGAAAATGGAATGGTTGACGGAAATCTTCAGAGAAGATATCAAAACTTTCCCGATGATCATTATTCAAATCAAAATTCAAGACCATTTCCTCCTCCGAATGTGCATCCTTATGCATACAATGAATTTGATCGTCAGGCTGCACCGATTCGTTCCAGGGATGGGCAGCAGCAACCATACAATTCACCCAATCCTCCATTTATCTATTCTAATGCTCGTCCAATAGCTGACGACAACTATCAACATTTTCATTTCATGGATTCAAATCCTTTGAAGGAAGGCAATCAAAGAATCCAACCTCAATTTAACGACGCTGGGCCATACACGCCACAAGCGAGAAGGGGCATCCAGGCCCAAGATCAGTTTCCAAGGAATAATAATCCCATTCGCTTTGACTCTGACATGTTAAGTGGTCGTCAAATAAATTTGAGCCCAGATTTTGCCAAGAGAGAAAGTGTTGCGGATGGTAATATACGTGATGATGATTTCAGAAGAGATATAAAATATGATCAGAGAGTTGATTCGCCGAATCCAGCATCCAACGGATTTAATTCAAAGCCACGGCAGGAATGGAAAGAGTCATATGATAGAAGTGGTAGTACACCAGATGCTAAGCCTTCTCGTATTTATAACACATATCGCAGAGTTGATCACCGTAACAAACCTCACAGAGTTAATTTGGACATATCGCCACAGAATAAATTCACTCTGATGCAGATTTTTGTTAACAAGGACGGGGAGCGTCAGGATTTTGCAATGCATCCGGGAGTGTTACCGGCAGGAGCAAGAGAACATCCACATCTAGGCGGAGATCTCGGATATCCTCAAATGCCTCCGCTTTCGACACACGAGTCGGTGATGGGTGTAGGGCATAGGAATATTGCTACAGTTGGAGATATTCAGAAAATTGGATCCGTTGTCAGTAAATCAGGTGAATCTGAATCGGAAGAAAAGAACAACAATATACCAGAGTAAGAGACCAATTGTAATTATAACTGTGCTTGTATGCATTGTCTAAGACTGATAATTAATGTATTATTGTACATGAATCGTTCGCATCATCGCATGCATGTATACTAATACTACTATGTTCAATATTAACAATAGGCCTATTAGTTAACAGTTTTGATATTGTAGTAGTTAAAGAATTACACTTTCTAAATATTAGCTTATTGCGAAACTATGAACATTTTAACATTTAATCCGTAATAATTATGGTTTTCCGTTGCATTTCTCAATATCTTTAGTAGTCATCTTTTACGAATACGTTCAGCTTCTGGTTAGATTATTCTAATGTGTTCCTAATACAACACTGGACTATTATAAAACATCCAATGTCATGCAGGCTACAATACGAAATACAAATGTACATTTTATATCGCTTCTTTAAACTAGGTATCTCTATGGCGCTTTTTCGAACTTTTGGATGAGAAAAGCTGTCTATCCTGTCAATGACCACACATGACTTGTCGAGGTTTCTGCAAGTCCGGAATTTGAGCGACCAATTTATATAGTACACATAAGCCATGGCCCACACCACTCCGCCCTTAACTGCAGTATCTACAGTACGTTAGTGTTTCTTATGAATACGTGTCGTCTTGAAGAGAAGCGAAAGCAATTTGACCCTGACGTTAAATTCACTGAAATTGATGAATGTGTGTCGTCTTCGGTTTGCCTATATATTCTCACGTTGCCCAGACTCCACACTCATGTAGATAATTATGTGTTTATTGATGTAGACTGACGGCAGAGACCTCAGAGGAGCTCCCACAGCCTCACCACTCGGTCTGCTATCAGCCTCTTCATCTGGGAGTCTGCAAATCTATCGAGGTTCTCGATGTCTATCTCATGTCTAGGCTTCCACATCGGTTGTGGCACTTTGCTCCATGGCTTCCTGACTCTCCATTGTCTAGTTCTTTTTTCTTTTCTCTTTTCTTTTTCTTATTTTTTCTGGCTTTTGGCTATGCACTGTCGGACATTTCTTTTACTGCTTATCGGTTTGGCTTTGGTTCTCATAGTGCTTGATGTTGTTATGATGATGGTAGCACTCTAATTGCGTTGTTGTTGTCCTTTGATATTTAAACATAATATAATTTACAATTTATTGATATTTGATTTTTTTAAAAATTGTACTTTCAACTACATACCCTTAACTAAACCTTCTAGACCTATACTTAACTACTATTCTAATTTGACTCTTTTACTATTCCATTACACTTTTCGCCAGTTAATATATTTTGTGTAATTCATACTTGTCATGAATGACTGTGGAACGTAGTGTAACTGTAATGTCGAAAGTAACGTTTATGCTATATGCTTATACTTTAGATTTATATCTATGCAAATTTGTATCTACATGGCATCAGGTCTAAGACTTGCGCTTTCCTTTACCAAAAGTTTACCATGACGTCCCTGACATGACCCCTGAATGAGGAAACGGACATTAGACCTCTATTATAATTTATTAATTATTATTATTCTTGTTCGTCAATAAACTAAGTATATTGTTAATCATGGGAGTAAAAAGTTTCAACTCATCGGGTAGTTTTTTTCCCTTGCGTAATAAGATGTTTGACAGTAGCCTACTCCTTGTTACTCCGTAACTCAAGGATGTTATTATTGCCGTAAACAGATTCGTTGGTACTACAACGCTTACCTGGGCAGATGTGAAATGTTCCAATATGGCGGCTGTGGTGGCAATGACAACCGCTTTACTAGTTACGAGGACTGTGTGGAATTATGCATCACAGGTTCGTAATGATATATTATCTATATCGACAAGATTTAATTTGTCTAGGCAACTCTTCTGTGATTAGGCCTACATTACAATCACTTCACTTGGGACGTCCCTGACATCACCTTCGGGTGAGGAACCGGACGTTAAATCCTCATTGATTAATTGATTGATTCGCATAATTCACATATTATTTACAACACAATATAATGAGGATTTAGCGTCCGGTTTCTCACCCGACAGTCAGGGACTTCTCAATGTCAGGGACTTCTCAAGCAGACTGTGCAACTGCAGGCGGTTCTATACTACCAGAACACACTTGCCAATACATAGCCTGGAAAGCGAGATCCGAAACAGTGCAAGTCCATTTTCCAGGGTAAGAGAGTCGAATTCAACAGATCTAGGCCTCGGGAGGAAACAAATGGGGTTTAAGCTGGAGGGTTGTAATACTATATAATATTGGAAGGTTGTAATACTATATAATAATATTTGACAATTAATTGGTTGTGTTTGTATAGAAACTGCCAAAGGAGAAGATTTGGCGCTCACCACTACGTTAATACCGGCTACTATAAAGACCACAGGCACAAATCAACTTAACGTCATCGAGAAGTCTGGAGAGTCGACTGTGACGTCACGTCCAAGTACAGCTGTGACGTCACGCTCCAGTACAGCTGTGACGTCACGCTCCAGTATAGACGCTTCTGAGGTCGTGCCTGAAGTGGTGACCTCTCAAGGCGAGGTCAAAGATGACTCCGTGATCAAGAAAACACAACTGGAGCCGAGCATCGAAAACAAAGGCGGTATGCATAAAAACATGTAAAGCTATTGTTAGCGCACTATTGTTTAGCGCGGCTCAGCCGATAGCACATCGGTTGAGTGTCCCACTGCTGTTCCATTGGTTCACGGTTATAATCACGGCTTGAGGCTTGCCCGTCACTGCTGTAGCCCTTGAGCCGCATAAATTGACATAAATTTAGTTTTAGCCTTTGACCTTTTAGTGCCTATTTCCGATTCACACGGGAAATGTCAGGGTCGAGCCCAGTGTGTAATAAACTAGGTCATCGAATTGGTATTGAAGCACTATGCTTTATACTAGAAACATTTACACTATGCCTACTTAACAGAATATAATTATGCAACCTGGATATCAATGTTTAATTCTCGCTGAGGTTTGGAGTCAGATATTGCTTTCAATTCTTGACATCAAGATTCAATCATCAAATAAGTACAGTATTATGCTTAATACTAATGAATTTTACGCCAAATAAGGAGGGCTTTGATAAGTCCCTGACATCACCTTCGGGTTATGATCCTGACTCTAAAATCCTCATTGATTTATGGATGTAAGACATGTTTACATTATGGATATATTAGATGCAATTTCTATTTTGGTATTTCCATTAAATTTTACTTGCAGATGGCACTAAAGAAGGAGTACTCTCCATGCAGTACATTATAATGGCCTCTGTCATTGGAGTAGTTGCTCTACTCGTCATTATACTGGCAGCTTGCGGTATAGCTGTAAGTCTGTTCTTCATTCAATTTATTTAATTAAAGCTGTAGATCTAAGTTTAACGTCTGTTTCTGTATGACAAAAGAACTATCAGAAATAGTCCTGACTGGGACTCGAATCCGTGGCTTTCTGCTACTGGGGCAAGTGTGCTACCAAGTATGCCACCCAATGATCTAACCTTGATAATTAATAGATCCAATACAATACAAAAGGACATTTCCTATCGCCTCTATATACTAGATATCTCAGAGGAGCTTTAGATAGCTTCAGGGTCACATGTATTATCATTACTATTTAGTAATTGGACAATGAATTAAGTAATACTACGGTATCAAAATTATGTAAATAATTAGATATTGAGTAGCTACTGATTAAATCTGTGCAAGATCTTAAATATAATACAGCCTAATAGTACACCACTCATGGATGTGATATTAATCATATTACATATATAATTATATATATATATATATATATATATTTTAAATATCCGTATATATTCACACGTGACAGACGCACATGCTGGTTTCCTTTCTAGTTGCTGTTTTTGTTTTTATTTATTTATTTTTCTACTCCGTGATTAATCGTACCTTTGCCTTTCCATGGGCGCACAATGAAACCAGCGCAGGTACACAATAATGGTTACATAATATGAAATGAAAATATATTCAGTGGCGACGCCAGACCGTTCCAGCAACCAGGTCATTGCAGAGGTCATTAAAAATTAAAGCAGGTCGTAAAAAAATAGCAGTGCTATAACAATATAATATTCAGGCAGGTCTGATCACCAGGTCGGAGACTCATTTACCAGGTCATTTGACCTGGTGCGACCTGATGTAGCTCCGCCACTGAATATGATAAATTATTATTGTATCGTTATGCTTATCTAAGCCATTTACGTGTGACAAATTATATGCAGCAAACTGTGACCAATAGACATTACATCGACATAGGTTTTCTATTATCATATCTTAACCTATACACTTTACTTTTTTGGCTGTTTTAGTACTTTTGCAGAAAACGAAGAAGCAACAAGGAACTCCCTGTTGAGGTAAGTATTTATATTTTATAAATATATGTTTCAGATATGTATATTGTTTCATGCTAGTGTTGTTGGTCGATCAAATTTCAGACTTGCAGAGATTGAGGCTGCCACACCGGTTGTGGCCTTTTACAGGCTTCTTGACTCTTCATTGTCCATTTAGCGCTGCTGTGGCATTTTGCATAGCGCGGCGCTTTATGAATGTACTCACTATTGTAACTATTATTATTATTGAACTTGTGTTACCATACCATCGATCACCCGAGCTACAGTTAACTACAACTTAATAGAGATGTTGTGAAACTGAACTGGCGATTTTCCTAAGCTAAAGTAATGTTTTAAAATTAGCAACGGCTAATTTGTTATTCCTACCAATTTAAGAAACATATTTCTAAATATTAAATAAAATTCAACTCCATTGCTTCTATTTATTTTATTTTATTGTCGTTCGTGTTGTTGTTGTCCACCCGAAGATCAGCCGTGGTGCTGACCCCCTCTATCTTCGTCCTTGGAAGCGCTCCTCCAGGGCTCGCGGCCAGGTATCCAGCAGCTCCGCCGCCTCGCAGGGATTGTTCCATAAGTTTATTGGAGTAAGTGTTTAAGTGTTTTCTGTATTTGTATGCATTGAAAGAGGTGTATTGTGTCATGTGTTTGGCAGAGTAAAGGGGGCAGAGTGGTGATGGATGTTCGGAGGGATTAATTTTGTGTAAGTAGGCTAAAAGGAAGGGTGACTTGTTAGTTCTTAATTGTGATAGAAGGCGTCTATGATATCTGGTTAGTGTTTCTTCTGAGT
>JAQFZF010003611.1:0-11216 GCA_034695365.1 Enchytraeus norvegicus
TTCCGCCCCCCCCCCCCCCCGGTGATGATGTAATAATTGATGAACTCCGAGGATGTTAATTATCCTCTGTTACTGATTGATTGACTGATTGATTGATTGTAGATATGCGTAGATGACCAGAACACATGGACACTGTATGACGCAGGACCCAGAGATGTAAACTGTCCGCTGATATTCCTACCGCCGGTCAGCGGTCAAGCCGACGTTTACTTTCAACAACTTCTAGCTCTGTCATCTGTGGGCTACAGAGTTATATCTGTAAGTTATATGATCTTCTGGGGTTCATAGTAGCCTATTGACATAGAATTTTAGGCAATCCTGGTAACAGTGATCCCAAATTCCAATTCACATCAGATTTTCTTGAAATTAACACTAGAAGCGTAGAATAACCATACAGTTAAGTGTGCCAAATTTCAGAATTCTATCACTTATACTTTTAGTTACATTTATAAATAACTTACATTTAATAAGGGGTGTTTTGCTAAGATTATGGTTAACTTTTTGGCTAATTTAGGGTTAGTGTAGGGTTTGGGGTGGTGTTAGGGCTAGTTTAAGCCTAACCCCTACCCCAACCATAAAATAATGTTTTTCACCAAACATCCTAACCATAGAACTAATGCTAAAATCATAATGATAATTTGGGACCGCCGTTACCGACTTATATTCTGCCTGATTTTATTCACGGATCGGCTCTGCAGGGAGTTGAACCCTTGGCGTCCTGTTTGAAAGACTACACGATGCTACCACTAGACCATTAAGAGATATATTTTTACAGTTACAGCTACACACATCAACACACAACATACACAGTTGCACATATGACTTTACAATATTATATGAAACAAAATAGTCTCTCAATGTAGTTCTAAAAACCCTTATGTTAATACTTCAGTGATATTACATTTTCTCACGTCAACTAGAAAAGTAATGAGAAGTTCTGTAATTTGTACGTTTACACTGATATTTCACTGGTAATATATTGTGCTGTGTTTAGAAATAATTTCTTATATATGTTTGTATAAATGGCCTATATTTCACAAATTGTGACTTTGCCTTTATTGCTGGTACCTACTCTATTTTCTCTCCTTTTCTCTCCTCTCCTGAGGAGAGGAGAGAAAATCCTTCGGCTCTTTTGAAACTTTAAAGTAACTTTACAGTTCAATTTAAGTAATAACATTGTGCCAAATTTCAGTCAGGGCTGTCTCATCTAATCCATGAAAAATTGACCAATTACTGTACCCAGTATCAATTTCCCATGTGCATTAGGTAAGACTTCATTATAGGGCCATTATTTCACAATTGTGACTTTGTCTTTATTGCCGGTACTCTATTTTCTCTCCTTTCCTCACCTCTGCTGAGGAGAGGAGAGAAAAGCCTACAACTATCTTGAAACTTTAATGTAACTTTTACAGTTCAGTTTTAAAAGTAATAATATTGAACACGCCAAATTGCAGTCATAGCTGTCTAATCATTCTATTAAAAATTGGCCAATTTATGTGCACAGTATCAACTTCCCATGTGCATCAATTAGGTGAGGCTTCATTATGGACTTTATTTCACAAATTTTGTGACGTTGGCTTTATTTTCGGTAATTACTCTATTTTCTCTCCTTATCTCTCCTGAGGGGAGGAGAGGAGAGAAAAGCCTTCGGCTCTCTTGAAACTTTAACTTTTACAGTTCATTTTATGTAATAAGATTGTGCCAAATTTCAGTCATGGCTGTCTAATTTAATCCATGAAAAATTGGCCAATTTATGTGCCCAGTATCAATTTCCCATGTGCATTAGGTAAGACTTCATTATAGTGACTTTATTTCACAATTGTGACTTTGCCTTTATTGCCGGTACTCTATTTTCTCTCCTTTCCTCACCTCTCCTGAGGGGAGGAGAGAAAAGTCAACGACTCTCTTGAAACTTCAAAGTAATTTTTACAGTTAAATTTCAGTAATAACATTGTGCCAAATTTCAGTCATTGGCTGTCTAATCTAATCCATTAAAAATTGGGCAATTTATGTTCCCAGTATCAATTTCCCATGTGCATTAAGTACTTGACTTTATTTTAGTGCCTTTATTTCACAAATTTTGTGACTGCTTACAGTTCAATTTAAGACTTTTGTAATTTAATGACTTTTATTAATTTAATGACTTTGTAATTTTTCAATGCAAGACTTTGTTCAATTTAAGACAAAGACAGTTGACTTTGTTTACAGTTCAATTTAAGTAATAACATTGTGCCAAATTCAGTCATGGAGCCCTGTTCAATCTAATCAATGATATATTAGCCAATTAATGTGCCCAGTATCAATTCCCCATACATGTTAATTATGTAAGACTTCCTTATGACCTTTTGCTTCACAAATTGTGACTTTGCCTTTATTGCCGGTACTGTATTTTCTCCTTTCTTTTCCTCTCGTAAGGAGAGGATAGAAAAGACTTAGGCTCTGTGAAACTTTAATGTAACTTTTATAGTTCTATTTAAGTATAACCTTGTGCCAAATTTAAGTAATGGTTGTCTAATCTAATCCATGAAAAATTGGCCAATTAATGTGCCCAGTATCAATTTCACATGTGCATTTTTAAGACTTCATTATGCCTTTATTTCACAAATTTTGCGACTTTGCCTTTATTGCCGTTACTCCATTTTCTCTCCTCTCCTTTCCTCTCCTGAGGAGAGGAGAGAAAAGACTTTGGCTCTCTTGAAACTTTAATGTAACTTTTACAGTTCAATTTAAGTAATAACATTGTGCCAAATTTCAGTCGTGGCTGTCTAATCTAATCCATGAAAAGTTGACCAATTAATGTGCCCAGTATCAATTTCCCCATGTGCATTAGGTAAATGGTTAAAAAGGTAATGGTTGTGCGCCATATTCATTACCGAACGTAGGAGCGGAGCTGATTCCTTTCCTGAGCAATTGCAGCACACAGGTGACATAGTCATTAATCTGATGGTGAGATCGCCAGCCCCAGTCTGTACAATCCAATTGTGATTATTGGATCATATACGCCAGACCTGTGGTAACCTTCGCAATCTTCAAAGCAGTCACCTACTTCGTACTAATTGCTTCAAATTAAACGACCCCCGAGAGGAATGGAGAGCTTGGTTGGCCCGTGCATTAGGGAAGACTTCCTTATAGTGCCAAAATTTCAGTCACCAAATTTCAGTCATGGCTTTTCTAATCTAATCCATGAAAAATATTGCCCAATTAATGTGCCCAGTATCAATTTCCCATGTGCATTAGGTAAGACTTCATTATAATTTTTAATTGTTTGTACCTCACAGGTACAGTACCCTGTGTACTGGACCACCGCTCAATTCTGTGCTGGGTTCCGCCATCTGCTGGATCACTTAAGAATTGATAAAGTATGTTAAATTTTATTTATTTTACATATTATCTATGTTAACTTAAAAAAAATATCTTAATTCATTTAATCTTGATCATCATCCACACAGCTGTATCAATGCAAAATACAAAATATCTCAATGTGGAACGACAGACAAGAACCACAGGCCTTGCAGCACTTGTGTGGTTCTTTAAAATAATTGAAATCAGATAGTTTCCATCTTGATATCGCAAAGAAATCTGACAGGCCTTAAATAATATTATAAAGCATTAAAACCAAGTCTTAATGTGATAACATGTTTGAAAATATTATACATATCAGAACGTTTCATTGATTGAGTGATTGCTAGATTGACTGATTGATTGATCAGGTTCATCTTTTTGGGCTCGTCACTGGGAGGGTTCCTTGTGCAGAAGATCGACTGGCTAGTTTATTGATAGATTGACTAATTGATTGACTGATTGATTGATTGATAAGGTACATCTATTTGGAGCATCACTGGGAGGGTTCCTAGCGCAGAAGTTCACAGAAAGAACTCGACTCTCTCCTCGCGTTCAGTCGCTCATCCTTTGCAACACATTCAACGACTCCGCATCATTTCATCGAGACAACAAAGTCTCAACGTTAGTATCAGATGCTGAATTCTTAAGAAACACATGACATTAGTAAGCATTTTTAAGATTAATTAATGATTACTTATTTGCTACGTGGAATTAATTTATGTTTTGTTAGTATGATATGCTGTGCTTATAAGATTAATTTTATGTCTGTTACTACCCATTTTTGTATCGAACATAAATATTAATATAGCCTATTTAACAGCTTTAATAAACAAATAAAACTTAATTAAATAGGTGAGTTAATTAAAACAATCACAACGTTAGATAGTTTATATACAAACATGTTTAGATATAGCCTTATTATAGTATTTCATCTCTAAACAGTTTTGATGCTATTTATAGCTCTGGTTATTTCTTCTAGGGCCATACAAATAACTTTTGGCTGTGGTGTTGAATTTATCGTAAACCTTCATTCGTAGACCTTGAAACATAGTTCAATAGTACTGTTCTCATTCTCTACTTTATTTATTGTTCTACATAGTTCTTGTCTATCTTTAACAATGGTAGCGCTCGAATTGCTGCAGGTAGGTAGGTTTGAGTGTGTCTAACGTCAAGGTTCAGAAGCGCAAGGCTTCTCTTCAAGACGGCTCAACACATCGAGCAACTACCATCACCGAGATTAGTCTAAAGCTTATTATAGCTTGATTTCACAAAGTACCGTGTAGTTTATTGCAGAGCACCTAATGGAGCTCTAATTGTTGACTGTATATGTTGTAATTATTTTTGGTTCTATTGATAAAGGGACTTACACCTTGTTTGGACCCCTTTCTCTTTGTGCCCTTGTGATTTTTCTAACTCTTTTGAAATGAAACAGTAAGTATTGTCTGTGCTGCTATTGGAGACGTCCCTGATATCGTTGTTAATTGATTTAAAGGACCTTAAATCCATAAACATTGTATTGTGTATTGTACATATTGTATTGTATTGTATATCATTGTTTATTAAGGTTTTGGATGACCCCCTCAGTGCTGTTAAAGAAGCTGGTGATAGGTCTAGAGGACGAACACAACACTGATACATCTATAGCAAACTCCATACGCTTCATCAAAACATCAGTGAGTTACAAAAGCTAACAATTTTTTACAATTGTAAAGAAACCGACGTTAAACTTCTTACAACTATATTGTATAGCTCTGTGTTAGCAACAGAGAGCCCGCAGTTTCTATGTGTATTCTATTGTATTGTATTGAATAAGTTGTATTTTTATGTACTTAGTACTGTATCTTTTCTCTTTCAGCATATGCACTTTTCGACTGCGTTTGGGTGGACCAACTGGTGTGAAATATGCTGTCGGAGAAGTAAGTGATGTCGTCATCAGATGATGAATCAGACGTTATTTGATTTTTATTGTATTGTAAATTGTAGATATTGAATTGTATTATATGTACATAGTTGAAGACACAGTCCCAGCAGGAGCCATATTGTATGTTTTGCATTATATTGTAAATATTGTATTGTATTGTTACTATTGCAGGAGCCAGTAGCTACATCGGTTAGGTTTCCGATTTTAGATCAGTATGTGCGGGGTTCGAATCCGAAGCTCGCCCGTCACTGATATCCCTTTCGAGAGATGAAACTGACGTTAACTTCGGCTTTAGCCTTTATTGTATGTATTTAGCTAGAGACACAAAGCCAGCAGGAGTTAGCTTCATGTCTTACTCTCAACTGCTAGGCCTATATATTATAGTGTATTATATTGTATTGTATTGTATTATTTAGTTAAGAGACACAGTCGCAGCAGGAGCTAGCCTCACGCCTCACTCTCAACTGCTATATATTGTATTATATTGTATTGTATTGTATTATTTAGTTAGAGACACAGTCGCAGCAGGAGCTAGCCTCACGCCTTACTCTCAACTGCTCCGATGATTACGTTCAGCCTCAGAGGCTACGTGGCATCCAGGTCATGATCATTGATGTAAGTTTGGTCAATATTAATCACTTAATTAAATCCTCATTAATCACTTAATGAGGATTTAATGTCCGGTTCCTCACCCGAAGGCGATGTCAGGGACGTCAATAATATCATTAACATTATTACCACAGATCAGTTGTGCTCAACCTCAATGAGCCAAAGGGCTGCAAATATTTTGACAAAGTGATTGCACTAAATTTGTCAACATTCATCTGGGGCGGGCGCAGCTTTTTTCTGGCGGGGGGGGGAGAAATGAGCTTCTTCTTGCTGTTAAAACTGTCAAACTGAAGAGCTTAGAAGAAATATCGAGCGCCAAAACATTTCTAAGGGGGACTAGCCCTCTCCTTAATGCAAAATATTTAATATAATAAATAATAATCAAATTTTCTTAAATATTTGTTATTTTGACACTCAAAATGTATTACACAAAAAACTTCACGCTAGCCCTCGGCGGGCCACAGGGCCAGCTCGTTACATGCGCCTCACAGGATGCGTTTTGTACACCCCTGCCGTAGATTATGATAATTAGATAATGCTAATTGACTATCACTTTTTTGCCGCACTTAATTTTTAAAGCCTGTTGTAGGCCTACGCATATGTTAAACTATATAATCATATATTGTAGACGTCCCTGATGTCATCGTCAGATGATGAAACGGGCGTTAAACCCATATGGTATTGTATTGTATTGAGCAGGTGTTTGACTCGACAGCCCTAGCACAACCTATGAAGGATGAACTGACTAAATGCTACCCTGATGCTAAGTTAGCTCAGCTCAAGTCTGGCGGTAACTTTCCATATCTAAGCAGACCCACAGAGGTCAATCTCTTCATACAGGTGAATAAAGAAATAATAATAATTCTTCTTCTTGTTGCGTTTATGATTCTTTTCTTTTAACATTCCTTTATGTGTTAGGAAATTCAAATTACAAACAATATGTACATTTGAATATTGCATATGAGTCTCCAAATTTATTGTAGAGCTGATAAGTATAAGAAATCAAACTGCAATTACTACTAACAGTATTTAATTCGTAATAGAACAAGAAAATGTGGATTGTACAGACGAAATTAAAATACAAACGAATAACAAATTAGAAGGTGGCGACCATAAACGAGCCTAGGCTCTGTGAGGTTGAACAATTCTAGCAAATTGATTGATATTAAATTAAATTAAAGTTTAGATTTTATTTACTACATAGAAAATCTATGGTAATCAAATCATGTTGCAAATATTTTATTATAAGAAGGTTACTAATGTAACTAAACATCAGAGTTCTTAGTTTTTTAACGTATTCATCAGATGCCTTTGTACTCAACTCTTTCCAGGACTTCTTCGTTAGCAATTTTGTCAGCCCAACTGATCTTTCCATCCTTCTCCAGAGCCACATTTCTAAAGTTTCCAATTTTCTGCTATCCTCCTTTCTTAAGGTCCACGCTTCAGAGCTATACGTAACTTATCGCTCTTTCTCTCTCAGTGCACTGCTTAACGGCAGATCCATGACATACAACTGTAGAGTTTGTTTGACATATTTTCTTGGAGACAATTTTGCTTTCTGAGAGGTCTCCTTAATCAGTGGTTGCATTAGTTGGCTTCTACGAATTTTTTAATTAAACATAATTATTTTGGTCGCATACTATGTGCATAATATAGACTCAGAGAATATATTTTTATTATGAAACTGATGTCTCCATATAATTATCTTCGAGTAGCGATTTCATTTCATTAATTATTTTAATTTATTCATTAATTTATTCTTTGTGTATTTCAGATTCACCTGAGTCAGTTCACGAACACTAGGTACAGTGCTCTGACAGAGAAAGGTGAACTAGCCAAGCTCTATAGGACCGCTCATACAGGCTTCCCTTCTCAATAAACTGTGATACTGCCTCGAGAAGCAACTATGATCGAAATTTGAGACTTTAGAAGATCAATCAATCAATCAGTAAGTATCTGACGTCCGGTTCCTCACTCAATGGTGACATCAAGGACGTCTCATGTTAAATATGCAACCACATACAGCTTTGAGCAAGCTCACTTACAATGCGTTGCTGTGTCATATATCACATAGAGCGTCACTTAATAAATCTCCTTATAAATTATTTACTGCATTGATCTCCTTGCTAAATGGAAATGAATCTTTTAGGACCAATTTCAGAACTTAAGGTAAGGTTTATCAAACCAAAGGTTCTGATATAATTTCCTCTCTTCTCCACGATAAAATTTGTGTAACTTATCTGTGAGTTGGCACGGTTGCCTGGCAACCACGATAGATATGAAGTTTAGAAACCTTACCATAATCGAAGTGACAGTAATTAATGTATTTAATTGAATTCTAAATATAATCTTTTATTGTAATATTGTTCACTTAAATTTTCAGTTATTTTCTGTCTCAAAGAAATAAATGTGGACTTTTAATACTGGCTTGTAAGTGCAAATGCTACAACTATTTGTATTATTTACCTCTTGACCCAGACCATGATGACAGGAACGTGCCTGATAATGTTGGTCGTCAGACTAGACCACATCCGGACCTGCCGCCGAAACTATTTATATAGTCTATTATTTTCTAGATGAGGGTTTTATCGCTAAAATGAGAGAGGTCAGATAAGCTGAATCCAGTGTAGTGGCCTAGTAGCCAAGCAGGAGGCCGCGGTTCAATTCCCAGCAGGACAGAGTCGGTCTCTGACAGTTACCTGTGATACAGAAACGGACGTTAAACTTAACTGTACAGCTTTCACAATGCCTTAGATATTTGTGTTAGCTTTGTTAGGGCTGTCTTATTTGGTTTTCTTTTTTCACATCGTGATATAATCATTATCTCGTTCATAACTATGACTTAAAGCCAGATTGATCCATGACTTAAACATATTGAATTTAACATATTCTCTCTCTCTTTCTCTCTCTCTCCCTCTCTCTCTCTTTTCTCTCTCTCTCTCTGTTGCTCTAACACACACACTCTCTCTTTCTCTCTCTTTCTCTCTCTCTCTCTCTCTCCCTCTATCTCTCCCTCTCTCTCAGTGCACTTCCTAACGGCAGCTCTATGGTATACAGCGGTACAATTTGTAAGCTATATTTTCAAGAGACAATTTTGTTTCCGAGGGATCTCCTTAATCGGCGACTGCGATGGTCGGCTACTACGAAGCACGTGCAGCTTTCGGTTGGTCTATTCTTATGTTTGCCGGATCCAACACGGCGAAAATTGAATAATGTACACTTTTAAAGATTGGTATTTTAAACTTGTTAAGCAGCTCTACTAACTCTTTAATTTTTTCTAACTGTAACATATTTTATACAGTGTAAATTGTATAACCTTATAACAGTGTTTATTAAATATTCATTATATTATCATTGTAGTGTCAGTTGATTCAATGTGCTATTTTAACTATGTTAATTAATTAATTTAATTTAATTTTTTTCTTTAACTTTTTTCTCGGGTGTAAACAGCCCTGTGGGTTTTTATGTAACGATTCACTAAGAACGAAATTAATCGTGGCCCTACTACTCGAGGTCGACTAGATTAAAAGAGCCGCGAAAGCAGATTTAATTTAATTTTATTAATTTATAAATTAAATAATTATTTACTTTTTCAGTTGCAATTTTAACAATGTTACTGTGCGCTTTGACAATTATTTTGTTATATCAATCTACCCTTGGCATCATTGTCCCACGATGATTTTAGTTGTGCTTGTATTTTCACTGTGTGGCTATTGAGTTTTCTTAATCTTCTTTTATTTTCAATCATTTCAATTTTCAATCGCTTAAATTGTGATTATCATAATTATTATTATGATGATAACTTTCTCTGAAATAATTCGTTATGTAAGTTATTTGCATATTAAATTTTTATCTCTCCGGTTTAAAAAAACTCATCTCTCCAGATTTATGCCAAACGACAGGTTCAAGGCACAATTCATACACAGTCTACATTCTCGCTCATTAATGAGCACACCATTGATCAACCAAACAAGTTGATCCCTTCACAAAGGCTTGTCCTTTAGCACCGGTAAAGTGAAGCCTTAGTTCAGTGATAATTACAGCTTCTAAATTTCCATGGTGGTTTTCCATTGTCTTCCTCGGTGACTGCATAAGTTGGTTCAAAGTAACATGTACAGCTTTCGTTTTTAAATTGCATTATGATTATCATATTATTAGTGTGTAAATTTGTCTGCAAATAATTTGTTCAGTAAATTATTTATTTGCATGATTATTTGCGTTTGACGTCCCTGACATCATCCATGGATGATGTCAGGGACGTTAAACCTTTATTATTATTGTTACGATGTCATTTTTTATATTTAATGAGAATTTAATGTCCTGTTCCTCACCCGAAGGCGATGTTAGGGACGTCGGCCTATATGTAACATTGTGTATTAAAATTGTTTTAATTACAAATTTCTTGTTCAAATTTGTATTTTTCAAATAAACGCACTGGTAGTATTTGAGTTTCAAATTTTATTATATAAAATAAACGGTTTTAGCTGAAATACTAGATTTTGTTGGTTTATAAAAATTATAGTTAAGTGCGTTGGGATTATGTCCTTGTCGATCGATTGTCTGATTGATTGATTTCTGGCCATATGGATTTTAAACATTAAAATGATCTTTTCTCTCACCCTATTTTTTAACCACGAATTCCAGACTGATTTCTAGTGGAGATGGGATACTAATTAACAGTGGCGTATCGAGGGGGGCTGCCGCCCCAGGCGGCACTTGTCCTAGGGGCGGCATTTTCGAAGAAAAGGGCGGCATCTGTGAAAATACAACAATAATCTATTGCTAGCGAGCGCAACGAGCAAAAAAAAAAATTTGCCCCAGGCGACATTTTGCCTCGCTACGCTGCTGCTAATTAACAAGAAATGAGTGTGATTTATGTCAAGATTCAGAATCACAATGTGCTTCTCTTCAAGACGGCTCAATACAATCTAGACTACCGTCACACAGATTTGGTTAAGCTTACTACAGCTGAATATTCAATGTCTCAGTCACAGTGTAGGCCTACTGGCCAAGCTTCAAGCTATATACTATGCATTGTATCACAAGTGTGCATCAAATTATTTGAGAAGAACACTTGAACTTTGCATGATGACAAAGAACTTGGCTAAAGTGATAGTCAGGGCTGATCTTTTAGCTTATAATATTAGTCAAGCCTATATTAGCCTTAATAATATTAGCCAAGCCAATTAGTGTAGACTAATTAGCTTGGCCAAATGTTACCATTCAAGAAAAGTCAATTCATAGATTCCACCTTCCACACTTTGAATTAGACCACCTCTATCTCTCAGCAAAACTCACATGAACTTCTAGCTCGGTTTATCTCGAGCTTACTTCACAACATAGC
>JAQFZF010003612.1:0-11214 GCA_034695365.1 Enchytraeus norvegicus
TAGCAAAACCAATACAAACAAAATACATACATCAGTCCATAGGAGTCAGTTAGCATTGAGCTTACGTTGATCTATAATTGAGAATAAGATCTAAGGTAGGACTAGCTAATATCAATCAATATTCAAAGAGCATTCTGTTAATGAAGTTTTTAGCTGTGAGAGCAGCGCACAGAGGAAGCGTTCTATAATGGGATCTCTTGCGCAGGTTATAAGATGATAGGCCAACTTTAACATGTGGTAATAACTGATTCAGTACATGTTGTTCGTTATTCAAAATGCTACTGAATAGGGTTCGCATGTTTCTCAGCTAGCTGCATTGCGGTAATCAGAAGGCAGGGACACGATTTATCAGGAGTGGTAACAAACAATAGAGCACAGCAACTAAGACAATAAATTATCATCTGCGTATGTTATGTGTGAAAATAGAGAGATAAAAAACAAAATTCATTCATCCAATTTTACACACCTGTTTCTGGGGAACTCCCACTCTTTATCAAGAGGGATCTCGTACTCAAAAGCACTGGCCAGGGTGCTCTCATCCCCCACCATCCTCCCTCCCCCCTCTATCCTCACCTGAGCTAGCAGGGGGGTCATGAGGGTTCCGCCGGGTACTCCGAGATGTTTGGCTGAGTTGGGGTACAGCACGTTGGTACGCATGACCACGACCCGACGTCTGGTGGGTCGAAGGACCCAAGAATTTGTGGTCGAAGGTGTGAGACGTATAAAGCAGCAGAAGATGAGGAGTAGAGTGAACACTATGATACATATGGAGGCGATGGTAATGATTATAGTGGAGGTTGTTAGAGTTGTTCTTTGATCGTCAGTTTCTTCTTCTGTCACTGCTGTACATCATACAACAACAATTACAGTACTGCAATTGTCCGTGCTAACATCGCGTCTCTCTCTCTTTCTCTCTCTCTCTCTCTCTCGCTCTGTAATTGGCTGAGGCTTAACCATTAGATTTTAACTGGTATCCAGGCCAGGGACCATGCATTATGTCTACAAGCTACAATCAGTATCGTGTTTCTGAATCTCTCATATGTTTCTGATGTATTTTGACGCGCTAATTCCGAATATGTATTTGGATTGTAATTATTTTGCCTGGGAACGATTCCCAGGTCAGTCAACATTAATATCAACCTGCACCCTTGGCACGGGTGCGTTAATCGGTGCTGGAAGGTTCAACGTGTATCTGTGCTAGCCGCTTGAAGCGCTTCTACGCAAAGATCCGATGGATCAGGAGTGGATAGACTACATGTGCGTTGTGTCATGTGTATTGAAATGGACAAAAAATATAGAACATTGGTTAGTTACCCATGGATGAAGCTGAATGCTCTGTAACGGTTAGATAAGCGTGTTTGTAAACCAGACCCATAGAATTCCCAACCATACACGTGTACCATCCAGCATCGTCTAGTGTCAGGTTGTTAATGATCAGCACCTCCATGTTAGATGTTATATTCACCCTCCCATCACTCTGCAATGCATTGCAATACAATATCGTTTAACGTCCGTTTTATCATCTAACGACGATATCAGGGACGTCTCGGACGTAAAACGTAACAGTACAAACAATGCTAACTGAATGATACACTTAAGCACAGTTAGCAAGTCACAACTTGTGCTGTAGGAGAACAGATGGTAGATGGCGGCCTATTTCGTACTCAAAGGGGTTATTGAACTGGGGTAATCATTACATACCCAGATTTATTGATCTAACCAAGGAAAGTAGATACGCATTACTGATTTATGTTACGATAGGATACGTCGAGCTAACACTGCGAGCCTGCCATATGCCACATAGGCTGTGGCATATGGCAGGCTGTGCTACTCTCCCTTCACTGTTCAAACGCGTCTGATACTGAAGTTAAGAGTGCTCTATGTAAAGCTACTGATTGATTGATTGATTGGTCACATTAAGAGGACGTCAGAAACACGGCCGACATCCTGGGTGACCAACACCCCGGGAAAGGGCATAGCGACATTGTTAGAGCGCTCGCCTCAAAAGCAAGTAATCCGGTTTTATATCCCGGGTCGGTCAACAAAAATAAAAAGGCAGGGTGTCTGGTAGGTTTGTCGTGTACCTGCGCTAGATTGTCACGCTATCAAAAGGCAAAAGGTGCGGATAGTAATGGAGTGCCAATAAAAGTACAAAGCACAAAAACAAAAACTAAGAAAAGAGCACGTGTCATGTGTGACAATATACAAATAGAGAAAAATACGCAAAGACAACAACATGAAGATATTAGTTGGGTTGAATACATAATACATATGGAGAGTTGTTATTGACTCGTTACTATGACCCATTGATCAGATGGATGGCCGTATGCAAAAGTGGACTAAAGACCATCGGAAATATCGTTAAAAATGGTGTTTATTTCAACAATATTTCTAAATAGTTTTCACAATATTGAAAATATTTTATTGATATTTACTAGATATAATGGTGTTCTACAATACTGGCCAAAAATTTTATTCTGTCAATTTATGGTTTTGAAAATATTTTGCAAATAACATAAATTATTTATTTTGGTCGTTGGTCCGCTTTTGCATGCAACCATTCAGATATGCATAATTAAGTATCCTTAGATACGGAAACAGACGGTAAAAATTCAGTAAGGTTTTTTCTTTGTTCCTTTGTTTATATCGAAGTACGTCAAACAGAAGCTACAATGACATAGCATACAAACACCCACAAAAAAGTCAGAAAGAACAGTTGTGCAAACTTAATTAAACAGGTGAGTGAAAATAGTTGAAATTTGATATGAATAAAGTCGTTCATATTTATAAACTGTAGAAAAATAAAGAAGTAGGCCTATGTCAGATAATAGCGTTACTAACCTTAAAAACATGTACATATGGAGAGTCGTTATTTGACTCATTATGGTAGGAGCCGTTGATGAGGTAATGCTTGAGCCACTGGAAGTAGGGTTGAGCATCGCTCATTATACGACATTCAAATCTAGCAGTACCCCCAACAGTCAAAGTTTGGTTCATAGGGCCCTCCGTTATCACTGGCTTATAGGGGAACACCGCTGTGGAGAAAAAAAATGAAATAAGATTAATTTTTTTTTAATGTAATAAAATTAAAGCAGATATATCTCTCTCTGTGGACTGCCTAACGGCAGGTCAATGGCATTGTATGCCTTATTTTCTTGGAGACAATGTTGTTTTCTGAGTTGTCTCCTTAGCCAGTGACTGCGTTTGTAGACTTCTAAGAAACACGCGCAGCTTTCTGTTAGTCTATTCTTATCTTTTCGGGATCCATCACGACTTAAAAAATATATCTAATAAAATTAATAACAATTGTAATGCAAAATGTGAAGGAAATAGAGGGAGACCGAGACTGAGGTGGTTGGATGGAGTGCGAGAGATGACTGGGCTGGGCCTGGGACAACTGAAGAAGATGGTACGACAGAGGGAGAGTTGACGTGTCTCCTGTTGCAACGCCGTCAGGAGTCTAACTAGGCTTGAGAACAGTAGGTAGCCTAGCTGGTAATGTAATAATTGTAATAATTTGATATGTAATAAATATCTTGAAACTAATTAAAGATTATTAGAAAATTTTCTTTTACTGCATTTCTCTTGCTAATCCTCTTTTGGTGAAATGATTTTAGAAAAACTTTATGAAAACCAAAACTGAATTGATTTCAAGAACTGATACACCGATATCCTTGTTTTGCTAGCAAGGGTTAGTTCACCGGGTCTTTACACACAGCAAAAAAATGACGTAAAACCAACAAAGGACTATATTATGGCCATGTTACAGCATCAAACAGGGCCGTGTTGGCTCCGGCAAACTTGAGAATAGATCAAACGAAATCTGCACGTGTTTCGAAAAAGTCACATCAAAAGTCAAGAGAGAGAGTGAGAGAGAGGAGAGAGAGAAGGGGAGAGAGATAGAGAGAGAGAGAGAAACGAGAGAGAGAGACAGAAAGACAGAGAGAGAGAGAGTGCAAAAATATGAGAGCTGTGCAAAATTTCGTTATTATAATTAAGGTGGCGGAGTGAAATCTTCTTGCTGATGTGCTATTGTGTATAATTATTATTTTTTACAGTGTCATAGTAAACTAACATTTATCACATCGTATAGCCGGCAATATTAGTAAATCAAAATATGCATCGACTGAATTCAATTAAAAATTTCTTTGAATGTATCAATTATTTTCCAGCCTCCAGTCTTATATTACTTATCCACCACTTCCACGCGTTAGTTACTCCCACGTTCTTCCATGTGGATGGATCATTTAATAAAAGAACTCTGCAGAACCGAAAGAGAAGGAGAAAAGGAGAACGAGAGTTACGAGACTGAATAAAGTGGAAATATTGGATGAGGAAATGGACTCTAATCCGCCAATCTATCTATCTATCCAGTGCTCTGCCACGTGACAGGTCCAAGGCAATAATTCATACACACAATCAACTATCTCGCTCTTTAATGAGCACACCATCGACCTACCAATAAGTCTGTCTCATCACAAAGGCATTGCTTTTCCACGCCTAAAATGATGCCTTTGTTTAAGGAAAATATAGGTTTCTGATGTGGTATCCATTGCCTTCCTCAGTGTCTGCGTTAGTCGGATCTTGCGAAACACGTACAGTTATCGGATGGAGTCTTCTCAAATATCCCGGACCCAACACGGGGTCGAGACTGAATAAAGTGGAAATATTATTTATTTATTTTATTTTATTTTCGTCATCGTCTACACAGATATAAAATACACACTTCAAAATACAAAATAACGTGAACGACAGACAAGAGCCCACAGGCCTTGCGGCATTTATGTGGATCTTTAAAATAAATGTGATCAGAAAGTTCCATCTTTTTTTTGACATCACAAAAGAAATAAAAATGACAGAATATAAAAATATTATCTACATTTTAAAAACCAGTTACAAACATGTTATAAAACCATATACAAATCAGAGCAATAACATCTTATTCGATGTATTATTAATATTATTATTTGTTTTATGATTTAATATTTTGATCTATTGGATGTGGAACCGACGCTAATCCGCCAGTACATTGTTAGATCTAGATTTTAGAATTAATGCTGTTTAGTTAATTAACCACTGTATCAGTCCTGTTTATATAGACCTATACCATATCATCTGTTTTTGCAAATACCTGACATATTCTATCTTACATTCATGAGTATCCTTATTTCGCTTACATTTTTGTAAAGCAGTCTCCAAGACCGCTTTCGACCATGTCACTATACAATAGACGCCAGGAAATACTTCTCCTCTTCAAGAATATGTGAACCGTGGAATTCGCTATCTGACAGTGTGGTCCTATTAAATAGTGTGAAAGCTTTTAAACGTCAGTAATTTGACATTGATTTTAATAAGTATTTGATTTTTTAAACGGACAGTTGATATTGGTTTAAGGCATTCTTCTCGGTTGTTTTTAAAATACTATTTAGTTAATTTTATTTTTGTAAAGCAAATTGAATGTGTCGATATTTTATGAGTTTTATTTACCAGTTATTGGTTTTATTGTGTGGGGTGTATGTAAGAACTATAGGCCTTTACATCCATTTTCACGTTTACTGTCTGTATGTATTGCTTATTCTGTCTTGTCGTGAAATAAAGAAATCAATTCGATTCAATTCAAAATAAATTCGATCGATCGAAGTAAAAGAGTGTTGAGGTAGAATTAGGCTGGGATTGTTAGATACATTAATTTAACAAGTCATTGTCACTATGCACAAATGAACAAAGATGGAGATTGCAAATTGTGTGCCATGGATCTACTGATAAGCAGTGCACTGAGAGAGAGAGAGAGAGAGACAGACAGAGAGAGAAAGAGAGAGAGAAATGCAGATTGAGAGGGGGAGACAATTAGTAGCTTCTAGAAAGAATCAATTATTTCTTCGACTAAAAATAAACTATCTTGTTACAATTTCTTTACAAATGAGTTGTCATACTCCTCTGCTTGGGGATATAACACAATTATGACAGAATTGTGTCCATACATAGAACTATAGAATAGTGTGCATATACAATACATGTACATGTAGGCCTACATATATGTATGTGTTGAGTGTACGGAATCGTCTCTGTCGTGCATACACTCATACATACAATCAAGATATACAGAAAGTGTGTGCGACCCAAATTAATGACATAAAACATAAACAGCTGACAAAGTGTAAAAACTGTGACATGTAAAAATTTAACTGCGATTAATGTAATCTTTAAAAGATATAATAAAATACTAATTTTAATGAGTATTGCGGGCTTAGTCTACACGGCTATAAACCTCAACCACAATATATTCATATAGAAGATAACGAAAATTAAATAAAAAATATAGTATTTATCCGAAATATTATTTAGTTATGCTGCCAAGCCGCGCGTGTGTTTTTTAAGCACTTGTCAAGATTTAACGAGCAAAGATTTCTCTGAATGGAAAAAGTTGCAGATATTCAAAACACGTATTATTAGGCAATCGTTCTTCTATATCATTTTCACGTAAACAAGTAAAAATCTGCACAAAAATAATAATTAATCTACTAAAAGTTACAAATATGACGCATATGACGTAAAATGATAAACCCCTTAAGGTTCGCAATTTTACAAACGTCGTAGATTATTCCAAGTAATTCTGTTCATTTTCTAACGTCACTAACTTCTAACGAAATATTGGTTTTTTAAATATTGTATAACAGGTACATACTTTCTATATTGTATAACATATTAAACATTTCATTATCTGCCATTGTAAATTTTCTCTATATGGAAAGCTAAGCAATTATGTCAGCCACTGTTTTAAGCTTTTCTGAGACTCCGTTAATAGTTAGTTAAAAGTAGAAGTATGTGGGTGGGTTGATTGATTGATTTATTGGTTGATTGATTTTATTGATTGATTGACTGACTGACTAAGCAATTATGTCAGCCACTGTTCAAAGCTTTTCTGAGACTCCGTTAAGAATGAGTTAAAAGTAGAAGTATGTGGTGCGTTGATTGAATGATTTATTGATTGATTTATTGCAGTAAACCAGGGACCATGCATTGAATCTACGAGATACAACAGTTTTCGTATTTCTGAATATCTCAGACGTTCCTTATGTGTTTTGATGCGCTGATTCCGAATACTGTATGCACTTGGTTTTTTTCTGGGATATCAATCGGAAAAGTTACTCAGAAATATATGACAAAAACGTTATAACTGCTACAAAAAAACATAAATAAAATATCACGTCCAAAATATTATCAGAATTGCAACTTTCTTATATGTTTCTGATGCATTATTACGCGCTAATTCCGAATTTTTACTTGGTTTTTCTCTGGAACATCAATTGGGAAAGTTACTCAGAAATATATGACAATAACTTTAAATTTGATACATACAAACGCATACAAAATGATACCAGGTCCAGAATATTCTCAAAATTGTAAATTTATTATATGTTTCAGATGTATTTTGATGTGCTGATTCCGAATTTGTACTTGGTTTTTCGTTTAGAAGTCAGTTGGGAAAGATATACTTAGGAAAACAAATAACTCAACACATAGACCGGCACATAAAGCTTATTATTATTATATGACACCAGGTCCAGAATTTTTTCGAAATTATAATTTTCTGAGATCTATCCAATGTATTTCGATGCGTTGATACCGAATCTGTACTTTGTTCTTCATTCGGGCGTCAATCGGGAAAGTTATGTAAAAAAGTTTGAGAAAAGAAATTACTTTTTAGACCTTTAATAAAATGCATATCACATGATACCAGGGCAAACTGATTTTCGTGTCTCTTCATCTTTTAGGTGTTCCTTATGTGTTTTGACGGGCTGATTCCGCATATATACTTTGTTTTTCTCTGGGACGTCAATCGGGAAGTTACTCACAGAAATATATGACAAAAACGTTATATCTGCTACATAAAAACGCAAATGAAATAATACCAGCTTATTACCAGGTTCAGAATATTAAAAAAAATTTAAATTTCTTATATGTATCAGATGTATTTTTATAGGCTGATTCCGAATTTGTACTTGGTTTTTCGTTTAGAGGTCAATTGGGAAAGATGTACCTAGAAAAACACATAACTCAACACATAGCCCGGCACATAAAGCTTATTATTATTATATGACACCAGGTCCAGAATTTTTTCGAAATTATAATTTTCTGAGATGTAACTAATGTATTTCGACGCGCTGATTCCGAATTTGTACTTGGTTTTTCTCTGGGACGTCAATCAGAAAAATTATTAAGAAAAGTCTGTAAAAATACACTGTGCGGAATATGGAATAATTATCAATAAATTGAAGGGGTCATTCTCCTAAATCTGCGCATGGATATTGGTCCCGAGACGATGCCGATACCACTCGCCTTATTATTGTTAAACAACCCCATTTGCTATGGGGTGGCTTTGCCACTGATTGATTGATTGATTGATAACGCTTAACTTACGTATGATTTTGACGTCGAAGTACCTCCATTGTTTAACCACTCCTCCCCACTCCACTACACAGGTTGATTGACTGATTGATTGATTGATTGATTAATTGATTGATTGATTGAAACACTTACGTATGATCTTGACGTCGAAGTACCTCCATTGTTTGACCACGCCCCCCACTCCACTGCACAGGTTGATTGATTGATTGATTGATTGATTGATTGATTGATTGAAACACTTACGTATGATCTTGACGTCGAAGTACCGCCATTGTTTAGCCACGCCTCCCCACTCCACCGAACAGGTATAATTACCGCTGTCAGACAGGAGGGCGGAGTCAAACCTCAGCACATAGGCTGCCTTACGAGTTATCGACTTCATCTAGAATCAATCAATCAATCAATCATTCTCTTCGGTCTATGCATTGGTAAGTGTGTTTCTGGTGGTATAGAACTGCTTGTAGCTGCATAGTCTGTTTGAGACGTCCCTGACATCGCCTTCGGGTGAGGAACCGGACGTTAAATCCTCATTGTATTGTATTGTATTGTAATCAATCACTCAATCAATGAGTAAAAATCGATTTTAAAATTCATTTATTGATAAAATAATGCGGTCTGCCTTCGCTCCTCTCTCTATCTAGTCACGAAATGCCGGGGCACGATTCATTCCGTTTTGATAATAAAAAATCATAGGCCTGTTTACACCCAGGGTAAAGAGGATAAATAATTAAATCAATCAACCAATTCCTCACGCAATCCTCTTCTCGTGCTTTAGCTTAATCGATTGCCTCATTTATTTCAAGCACATTGATGCCTCAAACATATAGTTTAAAGTTATGAATGATCATTAGGCAGAAAGAATGCAATAGGATCAGTTGCTCGAAGGCACGGACATTTATACCTAACCCAATTGTCTCGATTCAGATAGTCGGTAAAACGCCTGCTCGATAAGCAGGATGTCACGGGTTTGAGTCCCAGCCGGGTCCGTCTCTGACAATATCCTTCGATGTGGAAACATATGTTAAACTTAGCTTTGCAGCTATTTTCAGTTATTTTATATTTACAGATTGATTGATACATAGAGAGGTGTACCCATGTGTTGTTTATTATCTCGTTACATATTGGTAACAAGAATTATCACAGGAATTATCACTGGCTGGAGCCAGTGGCCGATCGATCAGATATTAGACTGGGGATCAGTACGTGTTGCTTTCGAATCCTAGGCTCGATCGTCACTGATATCCTTTCGAGAGATGAAACTGACGGTAAACTCGGCTATAGGAGTCATAGATGGATTGATAAATACCTTGGCAGATGAAGGTCTTTCAGTGAAAGGCAGCCCATTCTTCATCCAGGTTACAGTACGGTCCTGTGTCCTACCCGTTGGACATTTGAGTTCTAGGTCAGTACCAGCGTGCAGTACCTCTACAAAGTAGTCTATCTGTTTCTCCCTGGCTGTGTCTGTCTCTTCTATCAATCAATCAATCAATCAATTGTTTTTAGTTTTTAGTTTTTATAATATTTACCCTGAGTGTAAACAACCATGTGGGTTATTGTAAAAACGATTCATTAGGAATGGAACGAATCGTGGCCCGAAAAATAGAGATCTAGTAGATCAATCAATCAGTCAGTTAATCAATGGATTAATTCATCAATCAATCAATCAATCAATCAGTAATATGCAAATATATCGTTGCAATGAATTATAGAACATGCAATAAAAGCATGCAACAAGATGTGACTATATCCATATTAAAGATTTCGTACCAGATATCGCCTTCGGGTCATGAACGTTAAATGCTCAATTGATTGATTGATTGCTGTCAAAGTTTTAACAAAATTGGAACGCTAACAAGATGCTATCATGTTTTTACATACCCTTGTATTCTAGATATTCCACAAAGAATTTTAAGCTCTATATCGATTTAATGAAACAAATCTTTATATTTTCAACATGAGTACTTGACTAAAACTGCAATTAAGTCGGAATATGTTAGCGACCCTAGTGCTCGTTTGTTATCTCACCCCCAGAAAATAAATTCGTTAGGAATTAGTGTTAGGGATAGGATTAGGGTAACCCAACCCAAACCCTAATCCTAACCTAACTATAATTTTAAGAATAAGAACGATTATGATAATTATGAACATTTAACGAATTTCTTTTTTGGGAGTGGAATAACAAACCAGTACCGTGCAACTTGTGGCCTATATTACCGTTCACGCGCACCTTTAATATTTTTAGCTAAGCTTGGAACAGTCAAATGTCTGTTGTGATAAATAAATAAATAAAATAAATAAATAAAGGCAACAAGACGCTACTAAACCTGAGCTCTGAACAGTTAGAGTGAAGTTGGCCCAGGCTAATCCGAGATTATTTCTCGCCTCACATGAATATCTCCCAGCATCTGATCTCAATACTCTTATAATCTCAAGACCATCCGAGCCTATTTGAAACCTGAAGAAAATATTTAGAGAAATCAGTCATTTTTATTGGTTATCCCGTCTGGATACATTTGGGTGTGGTAGAGAGTACGTCTCTATTTCTCAGTTGGCTAGCGAATCCGACAGTTTGTGCCGACTGTTGCGCATGAGGTCCAGGTTTCGATTCCCGGTCGAGTCAATAAGAAAGTAAAATCTCGGATGTATAACGGGCCATCCAAGTCCTCCATCCCCCTCAGGGGTCGGTTAATTGGAAACAATTAGTACGTAGTAGGCGACTACTTCGGATGATTGCGAAGGTTACCACAGGATGATTGCGAAGGTTACCACAGGTCTGGCGTATATGATCCAATTACCAAATTGAAT
>JAQFZF010003613.1:0-11214 GCA_034695365.1 Enchytraeus norvegicus
GCAGCATGCTGCTCCACTGAGCCAATACTGTTAGCAATCAATCAATCAATCAATCAATCAATCAATCAATCAATCAATGATGAAATGTGATGTGAGGTGTTTCAGCTGCATGCTGCTCCACTGAGCCAATACTGTTAGCAAATTAATCAATCAATCACTAAATCAATCAATAAATCATATCAATAAACCAATCATTGAATCAATGATGAAATGTGATGTGTGGCATCTCCACAGCATGCTTCTCTAATGAGCCAATACTGTAAGCAATCAATCAATCATTCAATCTATGATAGGTTAAAGAATTTGTGTGAGGATAGGCTGGTTGTAGGTATCCAAGGTGGATAGAGATCCTGTGGAGATTGTTCAATAAGAAATATTGAGAGATGTCTCCGCAGCGTGCCGCTCCAGTGAGCCAATACTGTTAGTAATCAATCAATCGATCGGTCAATCAATTATGAAATTTATATAAATTCTTAGAAACTAAGAAAGGAAACCCTGTAAACATGTGCGATTGACATATGTGAAAATAAAAAGTAAGATTTTAAAAAGATAAAACAAGTCTACTTAAACTAACTAAATCATCATTTCTCATCAATTAAATTTAATAATACATTTCTATTTCTGGAAACAATTTGCTAAAATATGGACAAAACTTACTTTTCCAGATATGACCACAGATCATCCTCAGACGCTGCACCGGTTTCAACCAGATCTATGCAGCTGTTCAAACCGCCCACGACCTGATTCAACCGGTCCTCCTGCAGCCTAAGCACTGCCTCCTTGGCCTGATAGACCACATCCACCTGGTTCAGTAGCCACACCTCTCGGGAGCGTAGAGCTTCTAGCAGACGACTCGTTGAACAGTGGATGCTCGACTTTATCTGTGATAGCATCAATAATTAGTCGTCCATGACAACATCTAGCACTAAAGACCACCTGGTTCAGTACATTTTATTACATTAAAACGAGGGATAAAATATAGTAGCCGGTAGTTATAATTAATCTCCTGATCTTTTGCTTGCCATGTCAGTGAACGTGTCGCAAAAGCGTACAGCATTGTGATTTTAGCTGTAACTATCGAACTATAGGTTATTTAACCCTAATAGGTTATTTATTTATAGGTTATTTAACCCTAATAGGTTATTTATTTATAGGTTATTTAACTATAATAAGGTTAACCTCTGATAATTATGTAGGCCCATGATAAGTGTGCTATAACTACAGGTGAACAATCTCAAATGATATCTGATTTTGATTAGTCTGTGCACGATTTTCTAGTTCATTTGCACTATAGATGCTATTTTCCTTCTCATCGATTTGTTTTCTTTTATTAACTTTTTTTTCTATGCCCAAGTGGCAAATAAAGGTGGGTGTTGTAGCGTTGAAGCGACATAAGTTCAGTCGTTTCCAAAGGAAGGTCTCATTGATCTTATTGATTGGTCTTATTGTATTGATCACTGATGATGAAAGCAACCTCCTGATATTATTGTTTTAACATTAAGTCAATATTCATTATCTATAATAAATATAAAGGATTAATACAATGAGGATAATAAACGTCCATTTCCTCATCCAAGGATGATGTCAGGGACGTCAATATAGAGAAATATATTTTACCTCGACTGAGTTGAGCTGTAGATATCTCTTCACCGCCTGAATGTTAGCGATTGTTTGATTGATTGATACAACTCTCTCAGTCGCGGCCTCAATCGATGCTCCCTCATTAGTCGAAGAGCTGGCTCCTGTCAGGTTTCCACGGGGCTGTGAGTCATTCATTCTGATGCTTTCGTTTCTCCGTTATTTGCTTAGTTATCTCTCTTTTACTTGTCTTAAATTCTTTACAAATTTACAGGTTCTACTGGTCAGCCCCTTCTTGATGTTAAAGATCTACCGGGAGATATTCACCTCCGCCAACAACCTACAAATTTACACATGAAATACTTATGTTTTATAACAAAACCTTAAACTCAACCCCAATACCCAACCCAATATAACGCTAACAAAACAAGACCCACGCGCCAACCCCCTGAGCATAATAATATGTGAACGGCTCCCATAAGGCAGCGGTTATAATTTAATCATGTGAAAAAAAGCACATTTTCATTATTGAGCAAAAGATGTGTTCGATTTTTTCCCAAACTACATGCATGCTTTCTGCATATGTAATGAAATCAATTATGTAACTGATTCGTTATCTCATAAGAGAAAAACCGTGATTATGGACTATTTTAACGCAAAATTTTAACACAGAAAACATATGACACAAACACATATATATCTACCTGACGAACTATCATAAATATCTCAATAAATAAGTATCTAGATTCTAGATCGTCTAATCGTCTAAATCCAACAATGCGTAACTAAACGTAGGTAATCCTGGTAACGGCGGTCGCAAATTATCATTATGATTTTAGGCTTAGTGTTAGGGTTATAGTTCTTTGGTGAAAAATATTATTTTATGGTTAGGGTAAGGGTTGGGGTTAGGCTTAGACTAGGCCTAACACCACCCGAAACCTTACACTAACCCTAAATTAGCCTAAAAACGAACTCTAATCGTAGCAAAACGAACATTTTTTAACGTCAGTTTTCTATAAATATACCAATAAGTATAAGTGATAGAATTCTGAAATTTGGTACACTTAATTGTATGGTCATTCTACGCTTTTGGTATAATTTTCAAGAAAATTGGACTTGAATTGGAATTTGGGACCGAAAACATATTTATAAAAAAGGCATACGAAACTTCAATATTATTTTTTTCAGTGCGGATATAGCATTGACCGATTTAAATCTGTATTAGCCGAATACTGTACAGTAGCGAAATCTCTTATCCCTTCTTATTTTATAAAGAAATAAATTAAATTAAATTAAATAATCAAATGTAAACATCACCTTGGGGGCACCAGATAGAGAAGGATCGCACATCCTACCACAATATCACAATACAGTTTCTTTTAATAAGAAATTTAACATTAAGCATTTTTTAATTTACACACAAAATGGTAGGATTCGTAGAAAGGCTGCAATCATATGTTCACCCTTTGTTCAAGGCCACATTTTGGTTCTTACCGTTAAGGGAGAAAATACATACAGCGAAAAACAACGTGCAGGTCAAAGTTCACTTGATCTAATTTCACCTGTGACTGTTTTCGGTAAAGTTAAATTTGTTATATTGAAACTTTCGCCTCGTTATTTTTTATCCGTGACTGTAGCCTATAATTTATACCTGGTTAAAAATGACTTCTAATTTAACTGTAGCCTCCTTCAGTTTGGTTAAATAAAAATGTAAGTTATCATTTAAAATCCTGATCGGGTACTTTAGGGAAGAGAACTAAAAGAATCGATGAAATAAAGAGAAATAATACAAAATTTTATATTGTTAAAAAAATTATTTTCTACATTATCGTCAAAACTAAATTAAGCTAACATTTTATATAAAATTTGAATTTAAATTCGCCAATGTCATAATAATGCCCTCAAAATAAAATAATAAAAATTCACCGCGCTTAAGTGACATCCTGGCAGCACCACGGCAAGATATCTAGAATCACATGTCTCGGTCAAAGTTCAAAAGTTCATTTCATGGATTACGTGATTGTTGTCATAGACTGTTTGTATTTTCTACATTTATCAAACAAACACAATCAGTTTTACGCTATTGGTTGGCAACATGGCATTGACGTGATTGGTCAGAATTGGACAGTTCCTATCAACTAATAGCTGCGCTGAACAGAAATAGTTGTAAGTTTTGAGAGATCAATGGTGTTTATTTATTTGTTTACATTTTTAACATTTTGTAATAAATAGTTTATAATAAATAATTTATTAACAATTAGGGTGCTGCCGTCATTCTTGATGACATCAAGCACTGTGCAGTCAAAGCTAATCCAATAATTGTAATAATTTGTCAATAGAACCGTGCCAAGTCAAATTTAATATATAAAGGTTGATATAATTTAGTTTACATTAGATCAACTACGTAAAATAACTTTATTTGTTTTATTTTTGTTAATCATTTAGTTAATTTGTATAATGTTAGAATTACTAACATACTGAAGATCTTAATTATAGGATTTATTAATATTAAATGGACATCTTATTTACATAATATAAGAGATCTTAAAAAATTTAATTAGAGTTTTATTTTATGTAGTGTCACATGATTATGTTAGTATTTTTTGTTACCAAATTTATCCCTTTTGGATCTGGCATAGTCGTGTTGGATCCGGCAAAACATAAGAATAGACCAACCGAAAGATGCACGTGTTTCATATAGGTCGATTAACGCTGCCACTGGTTAAGGAGACCCCTCAAAAAAGGTCTTCACGAAAATGTGGCATACAACGTGAACAATTATATGCCATGGTCCTGCCATTAGACAGTGCACTGAGAGAGAGAGGGAGAGAACCAAATTTACAGATAAATGTTTAATGTTTAATTACAGTTCGTAGAGGATTCTAGTAGAGAATGTCAGGTTGTCTAGATAACTGTGTGTGCCCAGACTGGGAGATCTGGAACGTTGTCAGAGAGAAGAGGAACTTTATCGCATCAGTCTCTGCGGGCGCCATGGTACACACTGTTATATTTACAGGGCCGGATTGAGCTCTTGCAGGGCCCCAGGGAAAAATATTTTGCATGACCCAGTCACCCATAACATCGGTATTGCACCAATTGACAGGCTGGCGATTAGTGAGATATATATGTTAGGGATCTGAAAAATGTGGTCGGTGGCACGGGACCCTTAAAAGTGCGGTGCCCTAGGCATTTGCCTAGTTTGCCTAGTGTGTAATCCGGCCCTGTCTATGTAGGCTATATAGTATATAGTAAATACATCATGAATGCTATTAGAATTGGATATGATTTCATTGAACATAATTTAAATATTTATTATGTGTAGAATTTGACACTTTTCTTAAACATTAGCATAGCGATGGTTGAAGCAGTTCTAAACTGATTATATATATATTTTATTGTGTTGTATTCATTTGATAATTAATTGACTTTGAGAAGCCTAGGCTATTAATGGATTGTTGTGATACTATATAGTATTACAACAATCCATTAATAGGATATTGATTTATATTATCAGTCAATCGATGTGAACTTGACGTCTATTTCTTCATCTGACGATGACATCAGGGTCAAGTATTCTCTTTCGGCATGTGTATTTTCAGGAGTGTTCTGGTGGTTGGATGCTGTCTGTAGTTGCACATCTTGCTTGGACGACCCTGACATCACCTTTGGGTGAGGAACTGGACGTTGAATCCTCATTTATTGATTAATTGATTGATTAAAATATAGACGTTAAGATGTGTGTGTTTACTACAGTTCAGCCTAGGTTGGTGGCTCATCATAGACGCCTCAGTCCAATACCCGGATCCGAAAGATATGCACCACGCTACACATGTGTGCGGAGTTATGAGTACTGTCGCATTGTTCATGTGAGTAGTTACCTCTTTCAACTAGTATCCTCGACAGCGGCATGAAATCATCGATGCGTTTAACATCCGTTTCATCATCTTACGACGCAATCGGGGATGTCTCTAAATTTATTATTTCCACCAAATAAAGAAAACTGTAAAAAATAAAATAACGGTTTAATGTTTGATTCATTGTCTTAAGAAGCTATCAGGGGCGTCTCAGACAGCATAATTATATCATATCAGCCCATCGGCCCATTCAGATTTAAGACTTATGTCTATGAAGAAAAGAAATTTTGTGGTGTTTGAATAATATTTAGTGTAAACTTTTTAGATTTTCTGATGTTTAGATAAACTCCATAGGCTTGAAGCCTACATATATCTACGTTCATTCTACGACCATGTAGCTCAAAGACCAGGTATATATGCGCCGAAATGAATTCCCAAGCTCTATAATGGTACTCCACTGTACTTAGTTATTCAGCACATACTAGCTTGATTGGTTAACTGACTGATTTTGATTTATTAATTCACTGACTGATTGAATTGATTAACTGACTGATTGTAGGATTAATGCGGTATCTAACGGAGCAGTGCGGGGTGATAATTACACTGAGGGCTGTATAGGACAAACAGGTTCAGTTCTTCTTTGTCGTCTTATAATTTTATACGCCGCTAAACATTGATTAATTAAGGGCCAATTCGAGCGATTCCTCCCTTCGTGAGCCGATTAATTAAAAGCAATAAGTAGGTAATAATATAACGATACTTAATTATAAAGGATTTATGTCCATTTCCTCATACAAGGATGTTTACAAGTGACTTTTAGGCTAATTGTTTGGTAGTAGTTGACTGCTTCAGTAGGTTACAAGTACAAAGTTGGACACTGCTCGCTATAGTATTGATCGGAAGAGTAGCGATAAATTTCCAGGTATTAAAGTGGACCGGAACGCCGTTCCACCGTTTTCCGATCCACAACGCGGTGGAATGACGTTCCGGCACCTCGCTAAATCTCCCTTTGCATTTGTTACAAAACAATGATAACAAATAGTGCAAACATTACACTACAATACTTGTAAACAGTTCACAGTTATTGTATATACATGTCTAGTTAGGTCAAGTTAAGATATGGACCTGCTTATATCATGTTACCAGTGTAACATTGTTTTTCAACCAGTGCTACCATTGTTAAACCAGTAGGTTTATGTTGATGTTGTAGGCGCGAGGGTCTTCCTGTTCTTAGGGTTCCTCATTGGATTCAGCTCTCTCATCGCTGCCTGCTGGATATTGTTCGGTGAATACGTTGTGCCAGCGGGTAAATATCTCTCTCACTCTGTGCACTGCCTAATGGCAGGTCCATGGCATCGGCAGGAGCCAGTGGTCGATCGGTTAGATATTCGACTGCGGATCAGTATGTGCTGGGTTCGAATCCTAGGCTCGCTCGTCACTGATATCCTTTCGAGAGATGAAACTGATGATAAACTTGGCTCAAGCTTAAAATTAGCCTTTTAATTATAAAGTTTTCATGCCATAGTTTCTTAGAGACAATTTAGTGTTCTGAGGATCTCCTTATTATTGACTCAATGCCTGCTTTAGTCTTCTATGAAATATGTGCAGCTTTGGGTTGGTCTATTCTCGAGCTTGCTGGAGCCAGCATGTTTTAACTTTTTACTAATTTTAGTCATTTTGTAGTTGTTCTAATTGTAGACTCTGTTATATTACAAAATTTTGAATGACTTGTGGCTCGGTTACTCTTTATATTTTCTTTATAATCTATTGTCTAATTTTATTTTTTCTGTATTTCAGACAAGCATGATCACAGCTGGCCTGGTGTTGCCATATTTCTACAAAATGCTCTCATCTTCTTCGGGTATTTTATTTTATTTTATTTATTTGTTAACCTCGTGCACAACAACTCATACAATTCTTTCATTTACAACAATCAAGGTTCTTGTCAACTTCAAATCTCCAACATAGACCTGTCAGCCGCAGCCAAATTCGCCGAATTTTTTATCTCAGCCGAAAATCCGCCGAAAAATATTTGGCGCGCCGAATATATAAAACAAAGATTATGTTAATTTCTTTACTAGATAACATTCTTAAATGATAGCATTATATCTAGCCCTACTTTTTAAAAGTTCATGGTCATAAAATTTTGCTTATTGTCCTATACTTTTAAACCCATTAGCTACATCTAGGCTACAATACATCTAGAAATCTATATGTTTCATATTAAATTTCTTCCTAGGGTAGGCTACTAGGCGTAATAAATATTATTTCATCAGAGATGTTAGCCAAAAACTGTGAAAAAACGTATTCTTCATCTGAGATTTTGTTCACCGTACATTAGCCGTAAATTAGCCGTATTTTGTAACAATTCTTAGCCGTCAATTAGCCACATTTGTACTACCTCAGCCGTAATTTATCAGAATTTCAATTTCACACAAAATTACGGCTAAGCCGAATATCAGCCAAATTTGTCTGTCAGTCGGATTTTTTTTAATTTAAAATTCGGCTGACTGGTCTACTCCAACAGATTCATTCATGTTAATTGCAAAGAAATGAATGGTCCAAATAAATTGTATATTTAGTAAAAAATAAGGGTGTTTGTTAATTTGATGCTTTTACTTTATTTAGCGCTACATTCAAGTAGCCTATATCTTATCTGTATCTTGTCTCAATCCTCATGGTGGGAATTTATAATGACAAGAAAGAAATTGCCACAGTTCCCAATCCTTTGTTTTTTGGGTTTTTTAACTTTCTTTTATTCCACACATGTTTTCAGGGTTTCCTTGCTTAGTTTCTGTTTTAGGTGTTTTTTTGTAGTCTTCCTTCCCACTGGTTAATCGTGCCATTGCCGTAAAGAGCGCACCATGCAGCAAGCGCCAATACAAAATGTTGCGTCTAATAATTACGTTTTCACAACACCGATCTAATCTGATGTTATCAATCCACGCAGTAACTGGTCTACCGCGATTTCTATTACCAGCTGCCAAACCTGTGAGGATAAGGGATCCTGCATAGAAGATGACCACACAAATTGAATGATCATTCTTGACCACCCATCCCCCCCCCTCCATCCACATTTAGTCCACTTTTCTTGACCAAGCTGGATATTCAGAACTTTTTATACAATATTATAACAACATACACATAACCTACCAATACAAGGAAGACATTTTTATACAGGCAATAAACAATCTGCTGAGATGATATTGTGCTCTAGTTTTACCAGCATACAACATAATACACGTTAAAACTCATTTCACCATCTGACGATGATATCAGGGACGTATCATATGTAAGGGTTTGACGTTCCTTTCATCATCTGACGATGATATCAGAGATGCGTCCTAAATATATTGTTCTATAGATGCAGAAATTATTTCAATTCACTAAAGTTAATTTGCGTTCGAAGTCTTCTCTGTTTATATTGCTAACAGTAACATCTCTGATATTAAATATATCAGAGACGTTATGTGTCACGTGTCTGCTTATTTGTAAATACATCCCTGATATCAGCCTTGGCAGAGGAAATGAACAGTAAACATTATTTCTTCACATAATTTTATTTCATTACTCGTTGACCAAGTGAACACCTTAATTATCTCCAGGATTTGCTGCATAATTTGATGTGCAATGTTTTCTAAGCTAGCGTTGTGTTGGTGTTAACAGTAAGTCTTGGAGAGTCGTCTAAAAACCCTTTCGGGAGTCTAATAAAAAATTTAGAATTGCACTTTCTATTCCTATTGGTAGTAGTAGTAGTAGTACTGTGAATTATTGAATATTATACAGGGTGCTCAGCACTCAGGGAAAACAGGGAAAAGTCAGGAAATTTGATGTCAAGTCAGGGAAAAATTTAATAGGTTTTCCTTAAATTTTTTCATCTCCAGTAGCTTGCAAAGTTCAATTGACATGAAACAAAATAGAATTGAATAGTAGCAAAATAGGAGTTAGCTATCAAGATGGGTTATGTATCATCATTTATCATGCTTAGTCATTTGGCGCATCGGTCAGAACCTTTGTTCGTAAGCTTTCTCTTTGACAACGTATGCGGCAATGCGTGTAATTTTGAGTAAAAATTGGTCAGGGAAAATTTTTGGAGGTCCGGGAAAAGTCGGGTAATTTGAAAAGGTCAGGTCACTGAGTACCCTGTTATAGAATTATCAGAAATGTGTCATCAATGGATTACAGAACTGACGTTAAATGTCGCACCATTGTGCTGTTGTTTATACAGGGCTCTCACATTCAAGTTTGGCAGAACAGAAGACCAGTGGGGCTGAACTATGAACTCTAAATATCTACGACAGTGATATCTTCGATAGCTTGTGTGACTTTGCTACATGACACTGTTATGTGGCTTTGTGATGTGACTTTATTACGTGACACTGTTACGTGACTTTGATGTGACTTTGTTACGTGACTTTGATATGTAACTTTGTTATGTAACATTGTTATGTAACTTTGTTATGTAACATTGTTATGTAACATTGTTATGTGACTTTGTTACGTGACAGTGACACTACTATTACGTGACTTCACGTAACAGTTTCACGTAACCTTCTTATTCTCTACAATTAATTTGGTGTAGCCTATGCATGCGATGCTGAGCCCATGCCATTATAATAATAATATTTAATAATGGGGATATGGGTCAGGAAGCATCAGATACTTGTTTTAAGACCCATTTCACGCTCAAGGCAGCTATGAACCATCCCACTTGTACGTCCGAGATTATACTCGCTGATCGGCTCTACCGGGAGTTGAACCCCGGACGTCGTGTTTGAAAGTCCATGACGCTACCACTAAGCCAGAGAGACATTGCTGGTGAAGCGAGTGAATCGGGTTGAAAGGTGTATGATTCAAATCCCAGGGCTCACCCGTCACCTATGCAGGCGTTCAATCGCGAAGCTGGAGTCAAATTGAGTTAGCTTAAGTAATAAGTATGTCTGCTAATTATAATTATTTGTAAATACATGTTTCTCCACTCACTGTGTTTCTGAATCACACTTTTCTATTGATAACATTTTGTTTGTGTATCAGACATCAGTGTCCTTTCGTATTTATATGTGCTAAAAATTAAATTGTCATTTTCAGCTTGTGATTCGTTGCTTAACTAAATGTTATAATTTAACACCTTCGCTTTAAATAAAATTATTTTACTTTAGTTCGAAAACTATTCGTCTCGTCAATGCTCTGTGATGAATTGAGGGAAAACCTTCTATGGCTACGTAGACTATGGACTCGTTAGTCTTACCTTGGATTATTTAACATTTTATTATCTTCATTTGTTAAGAACATGTAACATCCTGCAGATGAATGACCCTTTAATCCAACCACAACTCTGGAACAGGAACAGACTTTTCTTCCACAGCAACAGAGTGTTCATCGGATGTCGAATTTATGATACCATAGTGACGCTGTATAAATTGTAAACAATTCTTCCCCCGGAAGTTCAAATATTAATGGCGGATACTAACTCTTCGCCATGCCATCCTAGCCGTTAACGTATCTAGGTTTTCTAGTAACTATATCGATTTCCCGTGTTGGTTCCGGGATATTTGAGAATAGTCCAACCGATAATTGCACGTGTTTCATGAAAGCCGACTAACGCAGATACTGAGGAAGGCAATGGAAAACCACATCAGAAACCTGTATTTTCCTTGAATTATTGGCGTCATTTAGGTGTGGAAAAGGCAAAGCCTTTGTGATATGACAGACTTATTAGGTTGGTCGATGGTGTGCTCATTAAAGAGCGAGATAGTTGATTGTGTGTATGAATTTTTGCCTT
>JAQFZF010003614.1:0-11213 GCA_034695365.1 Enchytraeus norvegicus
GATCTCTTATGGCAAATTTCATCCTGATTCTAACTATGCAAGAATTTTTTTAATCGGTGTACAAATGCCAAAGTTATTGGCTAAAGACTGCGCACATGTTTTTTATTGACTCAGAGTGTATATATATATATATATAGAATAATTATATATAGACGTACAGAATTTTTTGATTCCCTAACATCTAAAGATAACTATTATTGATAAATATTAATAATTACTACTGCTTTTAATTTGATTAGTCAAAAAATATAACACGTATTAGGGCTGTTTCCGCCAATCAGAATCTTTTCTGTAAGTTCTACAGATTAGACTCGTCTATTCGGCTAAGGTTCCCCACTGAGGTTCATGATAGTGTTACCATTAAATTGTTTATAGCCAAAAGTTGGGCTCCTCCGCTAAAATTATGGTATCCAAAGTGATCCAATTTTTTTCAACATGGTAGCAATGCGGCCCAATCTAAAAATAGAAGCCAATAGGAATTGAGTAAAAGTCTACAATTTCATTGCTCGAGAATGTTGTATTTATAATAATATTGAGCCTATCGTGTAGAAATAAACATAAGAGTCATCAAATGTGCGAAAAAGTTGAATCGATGCTTCCTTGATATTGAATCATCCTGAGCCTTGACCTCCTAGGCCCAGGGGCGGCGCTAGAGAACTGTCGCTCCCTAATTCCGTCGCTCCCTAATAATTGGATATATTTGGTCTACCGGTGGCGGTAGTCTAGCAATTAGCGTGTTGCGCTCAAGTGTAAGAAAGAATCGTGGGTTCAAGCCCAGATCAGACTACAGAAAAATAACGCCACCGGTACTGATTAATCGTGTACCAGCGCTTGCTGCATTGTGGGCTCTTTACGTAAACGGTACGATTAACCAGTGGGACTGCAGAGTGCAGACTACAAAAATACCAAAAACAGAAATTAAGAAAGAAAACCTTGTAAACACGTGCGGTTGACATATGTGGGAAAAATAAAAGAAAGAAGATAATCCGCCCACAAAAATATTTGGAGACCGTCCGAGCCAGGCTACACTCGATGACCATGTTTTTACTGGGATGGGGGGTATCAGATTCTACTACCTTTGGGGGATTGAAGCCCCTGTTTCAAAATAATAAAAATAAGTACTAGATTTTGGCAATTTGAAGACAAGTCATTATACAGAATGTCTAGGTGACAATAAGCGTGCCATTCATTGGCTGTCAGCAAGTGCGAGGTTCCAGGCTGCCTGTATTTCACAAGCAGCGAGAACACGATCCTGTGGAGCAACAGAAAGTTACCTCACGTTGAGTTACTATCCTCTACCACGTTGAGTTGAGGTGCGTGCAGTGCACTGTGTACTGTGCAATGATAGGAAAGTGTAGGAAGGACAGTATAGGCCTAGCATAGACACACATGCCATAATATAGGTTGTGCGAGATAACAGTATTGCAAGAGAGATCATATTGGATATTGTTTTAGTTTAGTAAATTGCATTGGATGAATTGAATGTTGGAACATTGGATGAATTGATAACTGGATCATATATGTGGATATGAAAAGAAAAAAGAGGATAGAGAGGTATGGAAGCGTTATATTCCACTGGATCTGCCATTAGGCAGTGCAGAGAGAGAGAGAGCGAGAGAGAGAGAGAGAAAGAGAAAGAGAGAGAGAGAGAGGGCAATTGCCATAGAGCAATTACTGCGCACGTGCAGTTATCGGTTGGACTATTCTCAAATAGTCCGGATCCAACACAGGAATCATGTTCAGTAGATCTCAACAGTAGTAGATTGTGTTTTTGTCAATGACTTCAAATTCTCATTGATTGATTGATAATCGAATAATTGGCAATTTCTATTTTCAGTGGGCATACGACTTCAATGCCTGAGAGGATATTAAGGTATTAATATGAAAATGATCAAAACTGCATCACATTCTAATGAATAATAACTATTTATCTAATAGTATTATTGGATCACCCTATGTAGGCCTAACAGGAGTAACTAATAATATACGACTGGAATTTAACAAATGATTACTGTGGGCTATAATCAGTGAATTGTAGGCTAATTTACATTTGTTATACAGGAGAAGATTAGGCCCTACAGGCTATAGGCCTAGACAGATAATTAATTTATAAGAAGACAAATAATTATTTAGTCCGAATCAAGAACATGATTTTGTCGATAAATACAAATGCTGTCGAATTTTTCTTCTGAATATGTCTCGTCGGAAACAGCAAAAACCGAGAGCTCTGAAAAGTAAGTAAAGCCTATATTTGTTTAAATAATATTATATTCTCTAAATATAGAAGCTAAAGATAAGTTTAACGTCTGTTTCCGAATTAAAAGGATACTCTCAGAGACAGACCCGTCTGAGACTCCAACCAGTGGGCTCCTGCTTATCAGGCAAGCTTGCAATCGAGTGGGCTATCCAATCATGAATAGCGTACGCTTTAATTGATATGAGATACTAGATCTGATTTTTGTTACTTTCATAGAACACGTAAATCAGCGGCATGACATTCATAGAGACCTGTCTAGGCTACTATAAGAAGAGTCTTTTCTACAGCGCGTCACCCTTGTATGAGGAAACGGATGATTAACTCGCATGCAAGTGTAAATAATTGTAATCATGAATAGCAGATGAAAAAATTCATGCTTATGTACTTGCTGCAGTTTGAGTTTGAAACTGGGATTAAACATCTCGGATTCATGTATGTCTACAGCTCTTAATGTGACTCTAATTAAACTTCAACTGAATAAGCATAAATTTGTTTTTAACAAATATAAGGGCCTACTTGTAATATTTTATTATGGTGCTGATGTAACTCCTATTAGCGCTAACGTTCTTCTATATCTGTGTACTGTATATGTAAGTGTACTCAGTATGAACAATCAATTTTATCATTCAATCCAAGAGTTGATCTGTGCAGGAGATATTTTCTCCAGGGCGTTGCGAACTGTTCAGCAACGGGGGGGGGGAGGGGAGCGAGCCGAGGAACGTGTACTACCAAGTCAAAGTTTTTCTTTGTAGGCCACGAACCCGCCGTTTTCACCGTTATGATATTATCTGGGATGTCCCTAGGACTGATCAAAATCGGTTAGACAACTTTTCACAAAACAATTAGTCGCCCAAAGTTCTAATTGTGATTTGTCTTCCTAATTACGAAAACCTGGCGTGGGGCCCTGGTTCTAATTCAATTTAAACCATCTAGTCATTTGTCGTGAAGGTCTACTTCTAACCTACAGTACTTCTGATATAAAACTAATAATATATAATAAATTATGTTAATAAATTATGTTTCAGCCGGCTTTGGCTAAATCCTCTATTGCGATCATTGCCACTCATAAAGTATTTATGATATTTAAATGAAGTAGGCCCGCGGTGTGCACCATGGTGTTCAGCTATTTGTACGAATTCGTCACAAGCCAGCCCCTACTGTAATCTCCCACTGATAATTCCCAACGAGTTTTTCCCGAGGGTAAAATCGCTGGGGGGGGGGGGCGAACACAGCGGGGGCACGAATAATGAGCGAATGCGTATGCCTGTTTTTTGAATACATATACTAGCAGTGCAAATATCTGTTTGCCCAGCGTTTAAATACTTCATAAAAAATTCTGAATTTTTAGTTTATTGTACATGAAAAATTCTGAATTGTTAGTTTATTTGTAATTATTCGGACACGTACAGAATCCGTAACGTCGTACTTTCATTCCAACTTACGTGATATTGAAACTCCAGACTCTTCTGGCAAGAAAGTGTTTGGAGGGTGTTTGGAAAGTGTTAAGAGATGGTGCTACCGCGTAGTGGTACTTTCGCTTAAGTGAATAGAATAGACCAATGGGTGTAACTAAATCAATAACGCTATCGCTATGCTATTGCAAATCATTAGATAAGCTTGTCGCCATTTGAGTTATAATGTAGCTTATTGCCTGCTGGTGAGAATTCGATACTACACAGTACCAATTAGGTCTACAGAAGATTACAATTTACGCATTTTATTTTTATTTCCTTTCAAGTTTTTTCATATTTATATTATCATTCATTGGAAATTTGAATTAAATTCCCAGATGGTTTACAATACAAACCCCCAGTTGTTATTTCATACGTAGCTCTCTGCCCCCCTGTGGATTGAACCGGAAGATGGATGTTGAATGCACTGGAGGGAGATTGGGGGGGGGGGGGGGTAACGCGGTCTCTAAGCAAGCCGGAAACCTTTATGCAGCGCTCGTGTCTCAGTTGAACCGATACCCAGGGGATCCCGAGCAGCTCTGTACCACTCTGCGCTATGTACGTCCTCGACTGGTTTGTTCTGCATTATGCGCAGGTAGCCTAGCGCCGATCCCGGGGGACCCCCCCACCTCCACATTAACCAAGTGGCGAAGCCAATTGATAATCAGGGGACGAATTAGAAATAAATATCACTATCACTTCATACGTTAAATTTATCGCATAGTGCGCTTAGTCCCTGATATCGTCGTCAGATGATGAACCGGACGTTAAAAGGTTATTTGTTTTGATTTAGTCAGCTTTATACTTATCGGACATTGCTCCTTGGTGAGGAATCTGAATTTAAATGCTCATTGCATTGCATTACGTATGTTCATTGAATCTACGAATAGACAAAATAAAACAACAATTTTACTCTATTTTCACCTCATTGAGTATAATTCAGGTCTCTAAGAGGAATCTGACTTTAAATCCTCATTGTCATTGCATTACCTTATGAGTAAAATAATTCATCATCGGTTTCGGAAATTCTAAAATTTGCAGCCTCCAGGGTGAGACATCCCTCATCCCTTTGGATCCTCCAATACCCTAACCACATGCTGTGAGCCCAACTATTTGCCCTTGCCTCGTTTCTCCCCTGGAGATTTTCCCTTGCCTCACAACTCCCCTGGAGATTTCCTATATTCCAAGCGACTCGGTTTCTATTCCCTGCTGTGAATGATTTCAGACTCGTTTTCTTCATTTTCCAGGGGCGCAACTAAGGGGGGGCTGGAGGGGGCTCCTATTTGGGAGGGTCCTGTAATTCGTCCAGATTCGATTACTTTTTTTTATAGGGGGGGGGGGGGGTCGGGAGCTCTAGGACGGGGGGCCCAGGGTGGGAATTCAAGTCCTGACGACGTCATCAATGCAAAATCTTTCACACACCATTTTTAGCCTAACATCAAAAAAGCATAAGTTCCTTTTCATGATCAAACTATTTTTGATAAATATTTACATTTTCTCCAATAGGATATTTTAGAAAATACGCCATTATTTGTCAAGCTGTAATATTTATTCACAGAACAGTAAAATTAGATTGATATTTTTATTTATTTTTTTTAGTATTTATTTTTCTTTTGGGGAGTCCAAGTAACCAATCACGCTTTATGCGCTACCCCGGTGGCCGACCGCGCTTACGCGCTACTCTAAAAAATTGAGCCCTCTCCAGCAAAAATTCCTAGTTGCGCCACTGGCATTTTCACTCTTTCTCATTTGTTATAATTCTCCAGACTCAAAGTTATACATGTATAACATCATGACATGATTTGAATGTGTAATGCAGTATGCAGCTAGTAGTACGCTGCGAAGTGTGTATAACATCTGGGTCCAAGTGTCGACTAATGCAGATACTGGCGACGGCAGCGTGAAATCACCTCGGAGTTTTCCGTATTGCTTGATCAATGGTATGCTCGGTAATTGCAGAAATTCTACCTTGAACCCACCACTGGATTGTAGATGACCAGCTGTTGTATTATATTTCGACGTCCCTGCCATCATCCCTGGATGAGAAAACGGACATTAAGCCTTTATTATTATGTTGTTGCAGGAGACGAGCCTGATTCACCTGAAGAGGTGCTAGACATCGTTAGCACACAACACTCGCCATCTCACGCCTTCGTTCATCAGTCACACAACAACAACGGTAAGATATTTATATATAAGCAATGTATGAAAAGATTTAACGTCAGTGTCCACTTCCAAGCATGATGTTTGCGACGAATCCGCGTCGGCAGCGAATCCGCAGCTTCCTGTTTGCATTGGCAAAAGCCGAATTTGACTTTCAAACGAATTAGAAACACATTATGCCTACCTTTGCCGCGAACGTGTCAAATTAAATACACACAATAATTATACGCACCTACTATTGCTTTTAGAAATGAAGTGTTAAGGAAGTAGCTTTCTTCTATTATGGCGTCTTTACATCATTCTTGGATGAGGAAACGGATGTTAACGGATGTAAAGCCTTTGTGAAGGGATCGACTTGTTGGGTTGATCAATGGTATTCTATAAATGAGCGAGAATGTAGACTGTGTATGAATTTATGCCTTGAACCTGCCGTTTGCAAATCACTTGATTGATAGATTATATTATATTCCAACCCTCATCAGCACAGTGTTGTTGACGAATCTGTTGAAGAAATGATTTTGTGCCATAGCAACCTCCCCATTTAGAAACCAGTCGGGTGGTGGCCGGTTTAACTGATTTGATTCCCAGGGGAATTCAGCTGAGTGCTGTTGGTTCTAACAAAATATAGAGAGAGAAAGGGAGCACTGGTGGAGAACAGTGGGCCACCTCTGCACGTTGCGTCTCATTGCGAACATTTCTCCGAAACTTACTCAAACAGTGCTTCTTAATTATAAGCTGATTATAAAATTACACACGTAGGGTCATATTAATTAAGCGTCTGCTTTGTCCGTAAGATTCGTTCAGCTATGCTGCTCCAACAATATGGAAGTCTTTGCCACAAGATTTGCGATCTTGTACATGCATTACTACATTCCATGGAAAGCTCAAAACTCATCTCTTCCCACCGTATATCTGTTTTAACAGACTTTCTTCCCTTAGATAATGGACTTGCACTGTTATGGACCTCGCTTTCTGTTTCTGTTTGTGCATTTGCAGGAGTGTTCTGGTGGTTGGATGCTGTCTCTAGTTGTACAATGTACATGCTGTTTGGGACGTCCCTGACATCGCCTTCTGGTGAGGAACCGGACGTTAAATCCTCATTGAGTGATTAATTGATGAATGACTGATTGAGTCCACGACCACCACTGGTATCACGTTGACTTATCGTGAGGGGCTTGGAGGCATATAACTAAGTTTCGAATTTTAATATTAGTCTCTGTAATTATAAATAAGATATCCTCTTTTAATCGGAGCTGCAGCTCTTTGGATCTCATCCTTCTTTTTCTTCCACATTGTGGTTTGGTAGAATATCATTTAAGAAAATGAAAGGTTAAAGGAATGGTTAGTAGAGATTTAAATAGTGTTTCCGGGACTTTTTCGACGTCATCCTTAGATGAGGAAACGGACGCTAAACTTTTATTATAATGTTGCACTAGTAATGACGTACTGTGGTACGGTTAAATTCCTCTTTGGGATTATGTATTGGCAAGTGTGTGCTGGTGGTGTTGAACTGCTTGCAGTTGCATAGTCTCCCTGACGTCGCATTCTGGTGAGGAACCAGACGTTAAATCCTCATTTTAGTGTGGTATAGTAAGAGAAGCAGCAGGTGCAGCGGTCTGTAGCTAGCTGCTGCAGGCCCCCCGAGAGTTGCACTGGGCGCCAGTAGTCCTTTCATCCTTTAGCACTGGGTGAAAATTACCGGTGGGGGTGGCTGGGGGGGTCGAACTCCCCCTTTTAAAAGTCCGACCCCCTTACTTATGAGAATCCTCTATTCATCATGTAAAAACAGGCCACATTAAAATAAAAAATATGTTTTGCACATATTTGAAAAAATATTTCACCGTTAATCATTGTTTGAAACCGCTAATGTCGGTCGAGCCTTTTTTGTACAAAGTTTCCGCGAAATTTTTGTCCAACACCCCCGTCCCCTCCCCTTCAAAATTGTTCAATTTGTCCTCTTTGTTACCATAGAGCTTAGAATCCCGTGGAGATGTAGAGAGCGGCGAGACTACCATTACCTTACGCTGTCGAGTCAGGCCACAGGGGACCTCTGGTGACGTCCTGCTTCCTGCCCCTCCACGAATCCGTGTGCTTGTCTCTGTGCCTACCTCTACGAGTCCGTGTGCTTGTCTCGCAATCTCTGTGCCTATGTGTTCTGTCTCTCCACGAGTCGGTGTGCGATGTGCCTATAGCTTTTTCTATCGTCCTTTTTTCTGTCTCACTGTAACACCGTGTGCTGGATCTTTTGCATATGCTGTTCATAGTTAATTCTATCTTGAATTTAAGAGGGGGTCATCAAATTTACACAAATTTAAGTTTTGTAGATACAGTCGAGAATCTGATGTGGGGAGGGGGGGGGGGGCGGCACGATTAACCAGGTCACAGCCAACAACCACCGCAGTATTTTTTTGTTACTTGATTGAGATATTTATGATTTTATTTTTTAAGTCAAATATTTTTAAAAAATCAGTTTCGAGTATGAGTATTGGTGAACAGAAGGAGCCAGCAGCGACGAGCTGCCACTCGCGCCACGAACAATTAAAACACAGTAAAATAATTGAGGAAATAGCATAATTGTGCCATATCGTAATCATTTTGTCACTGAATCATTCTGATGTAATAAAAAATAAATAAAGCCTTATCCAAATCTAGCAACAGAATCATCTGACCATAAAAACTTGTGGTTAGAATGAAAGAGAAGAAAAGGCTGAGTAGTGTTATGCATAGTCCCTGACATCATGCCTGGATTAAGAAACGGACTTGTAATCTTCATTATTATTATTATGGTCATTATTATGATAATACGATAACACGATCCCATTATTATATGATCATTAGGCTAATACGTTTCGAATCGCAGGCTCATTCGAATTCAGGCTCGCCCGTCTCTGATTTATCATCGCTGGATGAAACTGACGTTGACTTTTAAAGTAAAATTACAACACACTTATCTTAAGATGTAAGCAATAAAGTATGCATGTGATCTGTGAGAATAAAATTCTGAGGGAATTGCAGCTATTAATATTCATGATTTAATGCCCGTGTAGCAGATGACTTGGATTAGTAACGGGTCGCCATCACTGAGATTGAAACATTATCTAATCCCTGCTCGTCTGCCCACCTGACACCAGTGCTGCAGTTCTCTAGCTATTCCTAACACTCTACAGTCTACATTATAACTTCCTTCATCGTTGACATTGCATTTTGACTTCTTACCTTAGGAACCTTCCTACCTACCTTCCATCTACCTTCTGTTAAACACGGGTGCATGATCGTAATGGATCGAAAGTGAGACTGGTGACCTGGCCACGGCCAATAGATTAATGACAATTGTCACCTGTAAGCTGAAAGCGCTTAGGAACGGGATCAGCTCCGCACTAGGGGTGAGTATTAACTCTGTGGTACTTCTACCCATCTTAGACAATTATACTTTAGGGCTAGGCATAAAAATGCTAGAGCTTAGTTAAACGCCAGTTTCGCTGCTCTAAGGCACCGTCAGTGACGGGCGAGCCAGGGATTGCAACCGTACAACTTTGATATGCGGTCGCATAGGTCACAGGTCGCGCCAATTCTGAGACTTTTTAAAATTTCAATTTGACGTTGAATTCTGGCCACATTTTATCTTTACAAGACTTTATAGTTTATATCTTAGTATGTAAAATATGTTTAGTTTAATGTTTAATGTACAATATAGTATATCATGCCAAGGAATCTCTATACTATACAACGATACATATAATATGCAGACAATGTTACACAAGTTATGCAATCAAAGGTCACTGGTTAATCACACCTGAGTATATTAGTAATTTGACAATGGGCTACTACATTTTAGATATACCTCTTTTTTTCTGTCTTTCTATCGACAATTTTACTATGCAGCCAAGCTGAATTCACTGAAAATATACGCAGACTTTGTATGCGACTCGAGCAGAATTCTGTATATTCTGTAACGAGATTCCCAGTGGAAATGAATGCAGGCGGTCTAGAGCGGGGCTCCCCACGGATTTCCCCACTGGTTCCCATGTGGGTTGATTAAGCAAAGTAAAGCTTTTCAAGTAAGAGCCAGGGGTCCCCTGGGCCGCGGTTGCGTGACTACAGATAGCAATACACCATGGGGCCAAGCAGCGCTGATTGTAGCAGCAGTGGCGATTCTAGGCCGGGGCCTTGGGGGCCATGGCCCCCAAATTTTAAACTGGCCCCTAAATATTTTCATAGATCCAAAAATTTCTAATAGACTATCGATATAGGAAATTTAGAAAATATTTGGGGTCATTCCCCTCCGGGCCTCCCCTCAAATATTTGGTCTAGGACCGCCGTTTAGCAGTGGTGGGATTGTGAATAAAATGTTAATAGGCCTACTTTCGATTATAATAAAAGAGATAATAATGGTAAAGTAAGTCTTGATAATTTGTAACAATTGGACGATGAATAGTTTCCCATAAGTTTTCAAGGCTGAGTTTTAAGTGACTTAGTGACTAAGATTGTTTCTTTTATTATTGGATTCAATTTCTTTTATTTCTGTTAACGATGCATCTTACAGCAGAAGAAAATAGCATGATCGTCTCTTCAAGTTATTGAAGCGATGTTCGTCTCCAATAACGCCTCCTAGCGTAGAAACCGAATGAGAATCCTACTTGTCCTTTACTTAGACTCAGCACCCAATGCATAGAGTTGTCCAGAGTCCACGGACCCATACGGGTCTCTCCAGTGCTAAATGGAAGGCCTTCTAAGAACAAGATGACCCTCTTGTCCTTAGAGGGCCACAAGAACTGTATTTATAGTGATGCCTTCTCTATCAGAAGTTTGCTATCAAATTTTGTCCTATTTTTATTGTAATCAGTTATTAGTGACACATGAAAGACGAGAACATGTTCAGTTGTCTACATTGTGCTATTTGTGTTATTGTTTGTATGCCTATATGCAATTTCTGGCTAATAATAGGCACTCCGTCCTCGTAGTTCCGCCACTGAAATCAGCTACAAATAAGAGGACCCCCTAGAGTAGCTTGACTGAATGTTGCGGAGCTGTGGTATAACTAAAGCGACATTGGCTCAGCAATAAGCTGTTGAATGGCGATGACGGTAGGTGGCAGGTAATTGTTATTTCACCGGAAGAAGTCAGCATGGGCAAACTACCCGGGCAGAGATTATTATGTAGTTCTATACCTACAGTGTATGTGCTCCATGCCAATATCAAATTCACTTTCTGACTATGAAACCTTGTACGGGTTGTGTGTAATCTATAAAAAAACTATTAATCTATAAACTAACGGTATGTAATCTATAGACACGCGTCTATAAGTTAATATACCGTGTAGCATTTTCTTAAGTCAGTGTCGT